>JAQRGC012284473.1:0-13232 GCA_028659135.1 Plantago lanceolata
CGTAAAGGTAAAAGTTAAAGGAGCGTGAATGTGGGGTATGTGTTTAAAAATTAGTTGCGATAATGACAATTTTAAAGTGGTGAAAATGCGTGGTAGTTGTGAACATACTTTGAAATGTGAATGTATGTTTGTACAAAATATACGGAGTTAATTGTAATATGGAAAAACTAATAGGCTGGTCTGGATAGACCTTGCAAATTTGATTTGAATCCGAAATTCGAAGTCTCACCTGAAATGTACTGTTCAATTATTTAAATTTTGACTCGAAATAAGATCCGTAATCATCCGATCTGAAGTCGCCAAAATAAAATTTATCCAAAAATGTGTGATGAAATGTTGCTGATGAGTATATTTATGGGTTTACTACCCCTTCAAGTTACTTGCACTGTATGATGAAAATATTTTGAGTGTATTATGTCATGACTTATAAACATGAATTCTTTTTGTATTTCAATTATTTCTTAGTATACCATAAACAAATATATAATCATCAATTAATCATCAAAATGATCATAATTCATAACAATGTTTTTCTACAAATTTTTTAATACTCAATTTTACTACTACTAATTAATGTGTTTGATTCTTCAAAATTAAGCATGTACAAAGAACAACCTAGTAGCTTGTAATTTAAAAACATTCGTATATGCAGTGTTATTAATTATAATTTTCAATGTCTATATGAAAAGCTTCATGTTTTTACAAAAATCTATTTTTTTACAATAGTAGTTGTGTTGAAGTTCATTTTACAGTGGATATTAAAAGTAGAAAATGGAATTGGACTCGTATCTTGCGATGTGACAGGGAGGTCCAAAAGATTACTAATTATAATATTTTGCCATTTTGGTTACCTATTAATTGGAATCACTACAAGTTATCTCTGTAAATAACATTTACTAGTAGTAAAACTCACAGCTGACGTATTTTATCTATGTTACTAAATTGGCCACTATGAGATGGCGATGCATCAACCAATGCACCTGCCACTTAGCTTCCTGATATCAGAGAATTAACAAGAACATGCATAAATAAAGATAAGGATAGAGTTGCTTTACATGCCATGCCACAGATAACTTGTGAGTACTACTGTCTAGCTAGATAAATAACATTAACAACATCATTGTATCAACATTCGCCTTTATTAGATTCTTACGACGTTGATATATTAGAATCATTAGAAAAGAGCCCGATGAACCTCTTAACTACCGCATGCCATGCATTCTTCACGGTTGGATAATGAACATACACTGCGCACAATCACTGAATCATCATCATCATCATCGTCATTTTCAACCGCTGCCACAGGCTTACTTGTTGCTGTGCCTTCAAGTTTATCCTACATATATACAAGTTCTGATTATGTACACACAGAAATAGAAGCAAGAACGGACAGGAGAAAACAAACATATAACACCCCTTACGTTTAGCATTGAAGTGTCAACTGTGAACTTGATTGCATTGGCTGCAGAACGTGTTCTGAGATAGTACATCCCCGTCTTTAAACCCTTCATGTGCATGTGCATTAACATGGACAATAAGTTACAATTTCGGTTAGATAAGCAAACATATTGTTTCTTTTGTTTTTCCAGCAAGAAAAACTTGACATGATGCTCATACGGTTTGCACATGCAATAAACTAGTTCAAGTTCAGCTCACCTTTGACCAAGCATAAAGATGCAGGGTACCAAGCTTATTAATGTCAGGTTGCTCAAAGTGGATGTTCAAACTTTGACTCTGATCTATGTAGCATCCACGGTCAACGGCCATATCAACCACCACCCTTTGCTTAATCTCCCAGACAGTCCTGAAATGAAAATATACTCAATTTAATGCCAGAAAACAGTCGGGACAATAAGGAACTACTGGTAATTCACAGACTGACCAACACCTACTTGTAAATCTCTTTGAGCCGTTCAGGAATCTGAGGTATTTTTTGGACAGAACCTTCATCATAGATTATCTGGTTCTTAAGGGAGGGAGACCAAATACCCATCTCTATCATATCATGCAGAAGATGCTTGTTCACCACAACGAACTCACCACTAAGGAGAGCATAAGTATACAACCAGTTAAATGATGATAAATGAAATCCAAATTCAGGATAAGTGAATACCAGATCATGTTAATATATACCTTAGAACCCTTCTGGTATAAATGTTGGAGGTATATGGTTCAAAACACTCATTGTTCCCTAGAATCTGGCTCGTTGAAGCGGTGGGCATGGGTGCTACAAGAAGTGAATTTCTCAAACCGCTCACTGCTATCATTGCCCGAAGGGCATCCCAATCCCATCTATCTGAAGGTTTAACGCCCCACATATCTGGCTGAAGAATTCCCTGGATGAAATGGATGCAACATTATGATCAGAAATACCCAGTTGCTTTCATAAGGAAAGAAAGTTCTAAAACACCGTTATTATTTCCAATATGGTAGGTACATCACCAAGATATGGATGGTTATTAAGTTCACAGTTCATTTGTCCAGAGGGTGAGGGTTATAATTTGAAGAATGTCAAGTTGTGAAATTTTAAATGTCATGAGATGCTGAGATTTCATGCTAGTTGCATTAACACTATCATAGACTAACATAAATCTACCTTGCTAACTGGACTTCCGCTGTATGATTCGTATGGACCTTCTGTTTCTGCAAGTTCACATGATGTTTTTAAGGCATGATAGTAAATGGTCTCAAATATATCCTTGTTCAACTGTTGAGCCTGCATTTTTAGCTCAAATGTGTTAAAACTTTGGAGATTTTTGGCAAGGCAGAGCGAAAACACATTATACATCACATTAGCTTTACCTCCACAGAACCAAAGGGAAAGCCAAGCAAGATGAAAGTGTCTGCAAGACCCTGTACCCCAATCCCTATGGGTCTGTGACGCATATTAGAATATTTTGCAGTTTCAACAGGATAATAATTAACATCAATAATCTTGTTCAAGTTTGTGGTGACTACTGCAGTGACCTGCATAAACACAACAGTTATATCTACAACACCAATATTGCAGAAAGTTTAATACATCAATTGCAGGTTCTACAAATAAGAAAATTGATATAACGGGAAAAAGATCAACTTGTCACACCTCAGCTAGTTTGTCAAAGTCAAAGTATCGGTTTCCAGAACCAATGCTTCCAATGAGCTTCAATGGTTGTGCTTCCAATGGTACACCCTGCAAGGGAACTTGTAAGATTGGGAATGGGATATAAAGATCGGAGTATCTTACACTGCCAACACTGACCTTCTCTCTAACAAATCGTGGTAGGGCAATAGATGCCAGATTACACACGGCAGTTTCTTCCGGACTTGTGAACTGAATTATCTCAGTACACAAGTTTGAGGATCTAATAGTTCCCAAGTTCTGCTGGTTGCTTTTTCTGTTGCAAGTGTCCTACAAGTTGGAAAGGTGAAGTCAACGAATAAGATATATGCACTGAATGACTGAAACAACATTATCGATTAAATAATCAAGTCATCTGATATAGGGCTAGAGCCAAGAGGTGCAGAAAATTCTCTGTTGTTAAGAATGAAATGTACAAACTTCCCAATTTTTTTGAGAAGGGGCTAAAAAAAAAAAAAATAAAGAAAAGAAAAGTTAAAAGAAAAGAACAGAAAATAAACCTACTGGTAGGTTTACTGCATCATCTTCGGAAAAGAAAAAAAACAGTTGGCAAAACTTGGAATACTACCATTTGAAAACCAGAATGACATGCAGAATCACATGGTTCCATACAAGTAATCCTCAAAACATGCATGCCTATAGTACCTTAAATAGCATGTACGGAGTTCCTGTCTCAATCTGAGCTTTCAAGATTTCAAGCCACAAATTCGACGCCTGGACCGTCTTTTTAGCTTTTCCCTAAATCAAGGGAAACATAAATTAAACTCTATCACCAGCAGTTCTAATCAAATGAGCCATATAGCAATTGTGTCAAACCTCTCTCTCGTATCGAGTGTATAAAGCCTCAAAGTCTTCACCCCAACAATCAGCTAAACCAGGACACTCATCTGGACAAAACAATGTCCATTGTTCCCGAGATTGAACTCTCCGCATAAAAAGATCAGGTATCCAAAGTGCATAAAATAAATCTCTGGCACGTTGCTCCTCCTGGGAAAAGAAAAAGGCAGATTCTGAAATATAGGCACACTAAAAAACAGAACTGGAACGCTAATTTCGAGACAGCAACATGTCTCACAAGATGCTTACATAACCTAGAAAGACCAAAAATTGTGTAATTACCTTCCCATGGTTTTTCCTTAAATCAAGAAACTCGTAGATATCAGAATGCCACGGCTCAAGATACACGGCGAAAGCACCTGTTTTCATCATAAAACGAAAGTATTATAATATTTTCTAACATAAACTTTGTGATATAGGGAGAAAATCAAGCACATCACAACCTTTCCTCTTGCCACCTCCTTGATCTACATATCGGGCCATGTCATTGAACAGGCGCAGCATTGGAACAATGCCATTGGAATTGCCATTAGTTCCACGAATATAACTTCCAGTTGCACGGATGTTATGTGCGGAAACACCAATCCCTCCTGCTGATTTGCTGATAACAGCACACTCTTTCAATGTGTCACATATTCCCTCAATGCTGTCCTCCTTCATGCAGACCAAGAAGCAGCTACTTAACTGCAACCCATTAAGAGACAAAAAACTGTATAACGTCGCCAATGTAAGTACCAGATTAACGGTCCTTTAGCATATAATCACACACACACACACACACACACACACAGTAGTTTGACAGTGATCATACCTGTGGCTTTGGAGTTCCGGCATTGAAAAGGGTAGGAGATGCGTGTGTAAACCATCCTTGAGACAAAAGATGGTATGTTTTTATAGCCGAATCAATATCATCCTTATGGATACCAACAGAAACCCTCATCAACATGTGCTGGGGCCTTTCAACAACCTTCCCCTTGATCTTTAAGAGGTACGACCTCTCAAGGGTCTTAAAACCAAAGAAATCGTAATCAAAGTCTCTGTCATATACTATCTCATTGTCAAGGCGAGCAGAATTCTGCCAAGTACAGACAGAAGATATTAGTATGGTGTTACTTTGTGAAGCACCATAGAAGATCTATACTATGAGAGTTGGCAATGAAGCATAGCTATACCTTCATTATTATCTCGTATACATCATTTGCGATCAAGGGCGCCCTTAATCCTGACCTCTCGCATACATGGGTGTGCATGCATTTGACTCTGCATTGATGTTAAGAGCATGAGGAACCTTAATCATGGTTAGAACAAACAATTTTTAAAATTGGATTGAAAATTCAAGAGCACTATTGGTGGACAGAAGGCCCTTGTACATAATTGTGCATTCACTTACGTCTCAGAGAAAGATTTCCTCGTATTGGCATGAAGATTTGAAACAGCAATTCTAGCAGCCAACTGAGCAATTGCAATACATACAATACAATACATCAAAGGTTAGAGTTAGGAATGAATATATGAAACTAGAACAACCTTTTCTTATAGTTTTCACTTGTCAGCATTAGACTAATCTCTCAGGTGGTGATTGGCACTGAGGATTAGGCTGCTGACTTATATTTAATTGCCTTTTAGATATCTTGAAGCCATTTCTACTAAAGCATATCAAATCATATAATTCAACAATCCACGATAAAATAGAAAAATACTTAGCAGCAGCCATATGGGAAGTAGCATATCATAGCCAATGTACTACACAACAGAAATCGAAGCACAGAAATCAAATCAAAAGCAGATCATTAATCTGTCGTGTCACGTGTGGGAAAAAAAATAAAGATAAGTTAACGGATCCTAGTATTACACCAACAGATTTCTCAACATTGTTTTGTAGCAAAGCATAAAATAAAGGTCATGATTTGTGAAGATGAATAACCAAAAAGAAGCTACATTTTGTCCAAATATTTTGAATTATATTGCTACTACCAATGAGAGAACTCAGGTAAGAAGAAACAAACTACTAAAACAACGGCATCTTAGCACATCTAGTGTGCAATAAACCACCACAAAAATAGCCACAAAGAAAACACCAGAACTTTACTGTCATCTACAACTTACAACAGTATAACATAATTTCATTTTATTTCTAAAAGATGGAACTATTTCATTAAAATAAATCTGGAACTGTTTCTTTTCTAAGGCATTGGGGATTAGGCCACCTTAAGTGTTAACCGTAAGGGCGTGAATAAATATAAGAAGTTTTGATTTGAGTGACCATGAAAAGAACAAAAGCATAATAACACAAACACACAGATCGATCCGAACAGCAATTTTTTGAGCACATAAACCAGAGCTTGATCATAAATTTAACAGAGAGCAAAAATTGGAAAAACTCACAGAGGCATAATCAGGGTGAGTGGTGGTCATGGCAGCTGCAGTTTCAGCAGCCAATTCATCAATCTGGGTGGTGGTAACACCTTTGAACACACCGGCGCAGACTTTCTGGGCCACCAAAACCGGGTCACAGTGTTCGGTATTCAACCCATAACTGAGATGCTTCAGCCTCGATGTTATCTTATCAAACTGAACCGGCTCATGCCTCCCGTCCCTTTTTACCACATACATTTTTTCTCAGTCAGGAATTTCGTCGAACACTTGGTGGGTGGTGCAGCTGTATATTCAACTCTCTCAACTTATAGGCACAAAAAGGCTAGGGAATAATATTTCCCGCCAAGAAGCGAGAAGAGGAGGGAGCGGGCGAATCGAGTTGAGAATCTTCCCGGAGAAGGAAAGACGGAGATTTTCGTGATCTTGGTGATTTGCTTCCATTTTTACTAGTCGCAGAAATTTCTCTCGACAAGATAGTTCTAGCAGTGACAATCACACTGTCACTCCTTCTAAGGCTTCCAGGCTAGATCACCTAACAGCGCGCTCTAAGACTGTTAGATCGCGAACTAACAATACTTAGCTCGCTTACTAAGAAATACACTTTAGAGCGCCCTTTAGGAAAACCCAAATTTGCAGAGAAGAAGAAAAAGGAGAACTTCAGTTAACATTTTTTAAAATCAAATTTCCGCCGCAGACCAAGAAGAAGAAGAAGAAGAAGAATTAGAAGAAGAGCAGTAGTACTGTAAAGTAAAATGCTTGATATCAATCTCTTTCGCGTGGAGAAAGGCGGCGACCCGGAGAAAATCCGAGAATCGCAGCGCCGCCGTTATGCCGATGTTGGATTGGTCGATGAAGTCATCCAGCTCGACAAGAGGTGGCGTGAGAGTAAGCTTTCTCTCCTGAGTTTGCTGTTTTTTACTGGAGGTTTTGATTGTTGTTGCTTGTGTTCTTATATATCTGTATGTATGATTTGGATGTGATGATATGTTATTTGCAGAGCAATTTGAGCTCGATGCGTTGAGGACGGATAAGAATAAGCTCAGCAAGGAGATAGGCCGTCTAAAGATCGTGAGTCTGTTTAGTAACTTCATTTTCATGCCTTGAGTAATGGCTTGACTGGATTGATATAAGCAAAATAATCAACCGGTAAACATTTGCTTTTGATCTGTGTGTTTACTTGTTATGGATTCGACTTTAGAGTATGATCATTTCTGGTAATTTTACTTTCTATTAGTAGATGACACTGATGCACTATCACTGTGGCAATGGGCACGTATTGGGGAATGTAACTTGTTGGATAGACTGTAGTGGAGTACCAGTATAAAAGAAAAAAAGTATACACCCCGGTAATCGCATGTGACGTTTATTAATGTATGTGTGACTTGACTTGGTTGGAGTTGGGTAGCTGTGCAATGATGCACCATGCTTTGTGTGATCTTTGTTTGTTTACTACCTGTAAATCAAGCTGAACTGTTTCTTTTTGTCATTGAAAGTCGGGTGGAGATGCAGCTGAGGCGGTTGCAGCTACAGAAAAGAACAAAGAATTGACAGTACAGAAAGAGGCGGAGGTGCAGGAGGCTTTAACAGAGTTGCAGTCTAAGTTGATGGTCATTGGAAACCTTGTGCATGATTCAGTCCCTGTTGACAAGGATGAGGTTGACCTGAGATTCATTTTCAATCTATTTAGTCACACGCTCTTTATTCTACTGCTGCTGTTTAACAATGAGTTCATCTGCAGGCAAACAATGCCGTAATACGGACCTGGGGAGAGAAACGGACAGAGGCCATGCTGAAAAATCACGTGGAGCTTGTTGAGCTTCTCGGTATTGCTGACCTGAAAAAAGGTATTCATGGTTCTTCTTGATACTTTTTGTCCTCTAAAACTTGATTATTCTACTGTTTCATACGTAATGGTTATATAATTGAATTCCTTTGAGAATATTGAAGTGAACTTTGTACATCATTCAGTTTCTAAATGGGATCTTTAACTCCGGTTTCATACTGTCCTCTATTCCGTCAGTTTTGTAATGTTAGTTTACTATGGTGGATTAATCGTTTAGAGTAATGCATACTGCATGCGTGTTACTGATTATATTTTGAAAGATATGCATATTACACTAGTTAGAAAGATACTGTTATTGCGTTACTCAGAATGCAAGGGGCATGTCACTGGCAGAACATCTAGAAGGGGCATCATTAAAACTATTAAATGAAAATAACTTTAGAATTTGTTTGTTATAGCCTTACAAATAGCCTGCATATGTCCAAGAAATAAAATGTAGGTATCTATTTGATGCCAACACCAGTAGTGTTTGGGTTAATTACTTACTAAAGAGCCAGTTGGAACACTATAGAGAGAAATTATTAAAAAGTCATCAACGTGAAAAAAAAGGAACCAAATTAATCATGCTAGGATTTATTTTGCACCAGGTAACTATTCCAAGTTCCAAGTTCAGTTCATATTGCAATCATTTTAGCTGATTTATTTTAAATTATTTTACTTTTTAAGTTACTTGGTTGACATTCTCTGTTGGAATTGAAATGTGGAGTGTTGCATGTACATCATTACTCCATGCTCCAGTTTCACTTCAGGCTTGCACTATTTACAAGATTGCTCACATTTTCTCATTTTAAGCCTGTTTCATGATTTCTTAAACTGCATTATCGCTGCATTGTTTTGTTGTTGTAGCTAGTCCTAAAGCATATCTATTTGGAATATTTTAGGTGCTAATGTTGCGGGAGGTAGAGGCTTCTATCTCAAGGATGAAGGAGTACTACTGAATCAAGCTCTAATCAACTTTGGCCTAGCTTTGTTGAAGCAGAGAAACTATACATTATTACAGACTCCTTTCTTCATGAGAAAAGATATTATGGCCAAGTGTGCTCAGTTAGCGCAGTTTGATGAAGAACTTTACAAGGTAACTTTCTTAAGTCTACAGTGAAATCTGAAGTCTGAACTACTCTGCGAGCAATTTTGTTCTCTAACTTACATTAGGATGTTAGAGATAGGAAGGGGGATGGGTGTCCCCTTTCAGTCATATTCATTCCAGTGTCCTTTTAACCTTGCATACCAGTTTGTCCATGATCTATTTTGGTGAAATGATGGTGTGGTATTTGTAAGGATTTTATGCTTTCAAGTGCAAACTTTTGTTCTATAAGTAGCACTCTTTACTGTAAAATCCCTATATCTTGGGCACTTTGTACTTGAGATATCCCTTAGCAAGCAAGCAATAAATTATCAGTTATTATTCAGGGTGAATCAATTTGCAGTGGTACATTTAATATCACGAGTTACATGGAAAACGTTAAGACTGTATGCATTCAGTTGATTGGTTTTGATTTGAGTAACTAAACATTATCTTTCGTTTTTAATTTTGAACTCTTAATTGGTCTTACATATGCTTGTCTATAAGAAATCTTCTTTATAAAAACTTAATATTATTTTGACAGTTTTTGTAAATATATATCTCCTCTGGCTGACACTTCCTTCTTTTGAAAGAAGCTGATCTGGTTTTGTAATATGGAACGTTTGTTGGTTTAGCTAATATATTGTTTAATTCTCGATGTTATGATTGTATCCTTAGCAGTTAGCATATGCTTCATTGTGTAAGTACGATAATGGCTAAATATAGAAGTTGAACGTCGTGGCAGCTGTCACATGCTTCTATGCTTATGTTCTACAGGTCACTGGAGAAGGTGATGACAAATATTTGATTGCCACGGCCGAACAACCTCTCTGCGCTTATCATTTGGAGGACTGGATCCATCCTACTCAACTTCCAATGAGGTACGGATTTTCTTAGACCAGGAAAACCACCACTGCTTGTTGCTGCATTTTGTTGCTGTATTGGTTCTGAAATTATTAATTTGCCTTTTCTGATCCTAGGAGATTTTCTAAACTTATTTGATTGATATTTTGATTTGAATTGTATCAGGTATGCTGGGTATTCATCATGCTTCCGAAAGGAAGCTGGTTCTCATGGTAGGGATACACTTGGAATATTTCGCGTTCACCAATTTGAAAAGGTCGAACAATTCTGTATTACCAGCCCGAATGGGAATGATTCATGGGAGATGCATGAAGAAATGCTAAAAAATTCTGAGGACTTTTACCAAAAGGTATAGTCCGTATTAATTATTCTGTTAATTTTTTAAAATGAAGCTTCATGTGTTGTACTACACTTGCATCTTTTGGGTGCATGTCAATTTCATTACACCAGTTATTTGATATTGGCCAATTAGTCTGAAATTTCCTCTGTGACGAGGTCTTGAATTCACTATTTCTGTGAACAGCTGAATCTTCCCTATCATGTGGTAGCTATTGTCTCTGGGGCACTGAATGATGCTGCAGCAAAGAAGTATGACTTGGAAGCATGGTTCCCAGCATCAAAGACCTACAGAGAACTCGTGTCCTGCTCAAACTGCACTGATTATCAGGCCAGAAGGCTTGAAACCCGCTTTGGGCAAAAAAAGGTGAGTATTTCTTTTCTCATAGTCAATCCACTTGCTTGTTACTTTGTGCAATTGCAGATGAGATAAATAGCGTTAGTTTATTATATCTGTCCAATTGCTTTAGCCCCACATCTTTTGTTGGCATTTAGCTTCTAATCGTCTACACTTTGAAACGTTTATCAAGTCCTTTACAAAATTATAGCTGTATACTGAGGAATCATCTGGGACTGAATTTTGTGGGGGAGTATAATGAGCACCAACACTGAGTAGTTTCTTTTGGCAAAATTTTGGGTGAAGAGTGAAAATGTTTCTTATAATCTACCAAAATGTAGATGTAGAAGTCATGTAAGGATCGTGTGTCATTCAGTCTACATATGCATTCTGTGTTTACCGAGTTCCTACTGACAATATTTTGCGACTCTGGTTTCAGAGCAATGATAAGACGAAGGAGTACGTGCACATGTTGAATTCTACCCTGACGGCCACTGAGAGGACAATATGCTGCATACTGGAGAACTATCAGAGGGAGGATGGTGTAGAAATTCCTGAGGTTCTAAGGAATTACATGGGTGGCATATCCTTTTTGCCCTTCAAGGAACCTGCAATCAAAGAAACAAAAGGGAAGAAGTCCAAGTAATCGTAGCTCCTAATTATTCCCTGCTTTGTTGCTCGACTGGCGACTGCTGAACATTTCTATTTACAGAGATTTGACCGTGTTACAACTTTTAACTGTTATTTAGTTCACTACATTGTTGTGTGAAGAACACTTTTCTTATTTCACGGTTAATCAAATTTAATTTTGTTAGTTTGGGCTTTTGGATCATATATGATTAATGGCAGTCGCGCTTGAGCCTGATTTTTTCTTGTTTTATAATCAAGTTCGATTATACTCGGCTCGTTTAACAAAAAATTAGTTGCGATAATGACAATTTTAAAGTGGTGAAAATGTGTGGTTGTTGTGAATGTAGATGAACATACTTTAAAATGTGAATGTATTTTCGTACAAAATATACGGACTTAATTGTAGTATGGAAAAACTAATAGGCCGGTCTGGATAGACCTTGCAAATTTGGTTTGAATCCGAAATTTGAAGTCTCACCTGAAATATACTATTCAATTATTCAAATTTTGACTCGAAATATGATCCGGAAGCCTGATCTGAAGTCGCCAAAATAAAATTTATCCAAAAACGTGTGATGAAATGTTGTTGATGAGTATATTTACGATTTTACCCCTTCAAGTTACTCCAATGGAAAGTTCTCAAGACGATTCAACAATTCTTTCATTACCTTAATTCCCAAGAAGAAGAATCCTAGTATTAGGGAGTATAGACCTATCTCGTTGATCAATGGGATGTATAAGGTGGTGGCTAAGTGTTAGCGAATAGGTTGTCTCTAGTCATCGATGGTGTAATTTCTCACAACCAATCGGCTTTTGTGGGAGAAAGGAACATTTTGGATGGAATTGTTGTGGCCAATATGAAGCAGTGGTAGAGGTGAAAAAGAAGAAGAAGGACTCCATTTTGTTCAAAGTGGATTTTGAAAAGGCTTATGATACGGTGAGTTGGGACTTTCTCGATGAGATGTTGATGCTTTGTGGGTTCGGGGACAAATGGAGGAGTTGGATGAAAGAGTGTATGTCTTCTTCATGGATTTCGATTCTAGTGAATGAGAGCCCTACTAGAGAATTCAAACCATCAAGAGGTTTGAGGCAAGGGGATCCCCTTTCCCCTTTTCTCTACTTACAAGTGGCGGAAGACTTAAGTAGAATGGTTTCCGAGGCGTGTGAGTCTAAGTTGTTTCGGCTGATTGAGGTGGGGAAGGATCGTGTGGAAGTCTCCCATCTCCAATTCGCGGATGACACTATCTTTTTCGGTGTTGCTACTATTGAGAATGTGGTCACTCTTAAAAGCATCTTGAGATGCTTTGAGCTCTTTTCGGGTTTAAAGATCAACTTTGGTAAAAGTAGCTTAATGGGAGTAGGAGTGGAAGAAAACAATCTTCGTCTTTGGGCCAAACTTTTGCATTGCAATGTGGGGGAGGTCCCTTTCTCCTACCTTGGACTTTCCGTGGGAGCGTATCCAAGTAGAAAAGGAACTTGGAATAGTGTGGTTGAGAAACTTGAAAATCGCCTAGGCAAGTTGGAGAACAAGCTCCTTTCTTTTGGGGGAAGGTGAAAGATATATGTTTTAGAGACAATCTTGGATAGGGACGATATATGCTTGAGATCACATTTAGTATGTATTATTTTATTCAGCGAATAATACAATCTTTATTTAATGCTTCGTATTCATTACTTATATAATCTGTTTGTTTGTTGTTATTTAATGATTGAGTCCATGTACATAAGAAATCAATGAAGCTAGTGGGAGCTCATTGGATCAAACGCTTATGGTTCTAAAACCCGCCGCTGGTTAAAGATCCTCTACTTACATGGAGAGTATTGG
>JAQRGC012284589.1:0-10186 GCA_028659135.1 Plantago lanceolata
AATGTGGGTAGTGTCTCGTGGTCGAAACGAAAATAATAATGTTATCGATTGGTATTTGATAGTTCACAAATTGATTGTCTGCCGATCGGTCTTTTTTTATTTTTGAAAAGTTACATGTATTAATTTTTGAATCAGTCACCAAAATAAAAAATACACAGCTTTTAAGAAAAAAAAAAAAGCGTCCGGTCAGATAATGATCACCTTATTGAAGTTCAGTTACCATAGTTATCAATCACCTTTTCAATTCATTTGACCGGACACTCACTTTCTTCATACATTTGGTGCTATGATCCACACTCTCATATGTTGTGTCCTCTTTCGCTCCCTCGATCTTTAGTATTACTTCGGTTTGTTATGTGCGTATAATTTATTTATTTTTCTCCGGAATCATCCACCGATGAAGATTTGATTACATATGAAATCCTAAAATGCATGTACGAATTAACATAATTACTAGTGCTATATATTTCTCTCAAGTTAGATGCAGTGTACCTCTCTAATGGCTTTTATAATGTGCAAAAGAGATTGTTAACGTAGTAAAGCTCAAAAGGATTGTCCTTCCCAATAAGTACGAAAATGTTAATAAACCCACCATGAGTCCATGACAAATATTACATAGCCCCACCTTAAAGAATCAACCAATTTATGTCACCGCCCATATTAAACTTGTCACTAATCCGTAATTTGTTCTCTAATTTTTAGTCATTTCTAACCAAACACAGAATATATATCCTTCTAAAATCAACCACGTCTTATCATGCAAGGACACACATGCTACCTATTGTAACTCCTATCAACCATGTAGTATTGTCTACTTCACTCTTTTTTCTTTGTACCAACAATCATATACAATGAATTCTTAGATGGTTTGTTAAGTTTAATATAACATCGAAATATCCTTACCTAAACAATGATGAACGTAACGATTAACTAAATACTTTATTCGGCAAAACAATGTTTATGCATCATTTATCTGAAATCGATGTAAGTATGTCCTACTGATTGAGAGATATATAAATATACAGTACGTAATTAGTACGCATTTAAGAAAGAATGATTGAGAGAGATACAAATATACAGTACGTAACTAGTACGCATTTAAGAAAGAATGTAGTCGTATCGAAAATTCTCAATGAATATATAGCTAAAAATAAAACCCTCGAGTGTGATGAGTTAAAACATGCCTCCACTTAAAAACATGGATAGTTGGTGTAATGATTGAGAGCTTTTTAATTATCTTCTCCAATCATATTCATGTTGTCCTTGTGGTTTAATTCTTAATTAATGACAATTCCTTAATGGAAACATGCAATAAAAAGTGAAAATTGTTGCAGCTAGCCTGTAAGAATTTGCCAAAAGGGCAAATGCACGTTCCGACCAAACACAACTTAAACTTAATTATACACTAATCTATTGTTTAATTGTTGCTTAATAAATTAGCTTATATGGCAGCACAATTTGGGATACCACAAAGTATTCGTCTTTTTACTTGTACTTAGTTCAAATATAATAAACTGAAACTCTTTTAGCTTGACAACTAATAGCCTATACAATAGACAATTCTTATTAGCATCCTATTATTGAGAAGTGAGAACT
The DNA here is from genome assembly GCA_028659135.1 of Plantago lanceolata. Taxonomy (NCBI): domain Eukaryota; kingdom Viridiplantae; phylum Streptophyta; class Magnoliopsida; order Lamiales; family Plantaginaceae; genus Plantago; species Plantago lanceolata. The sequence continues at coordinate 1,597 of JAQRGC012284589.1, forward strand.
AAATTGGTTCTTAATTCTATTATGGTAGTACTATGGGTTAGTGGAAGCTTCAAAAAGGATTAGGATTAGTGGGTGATTAGTGGTTGGTTAATTAGGGGTACTCTATTGGAAGATTTGAAGCTGAGCTAGGGCTTTTTTTAATGGCATGAATCATGCTATTCTTTGGGTACACACATGGTAAATTCTACGAAGCGATTTGATAGCCTGCAAATTACGTAAGTCAAGTTAAATCGAAATAAGTTACAACCCGTTAAACTCAACATGATTAGAGTTGATGATCATTTCATTTTGCAAACCATAAATGGTGATTACCATTTTGGGAGAGTAGGTCCATGCCACAAGCACAACTTGATTTATTTTGGTCATTCTAAATTAGAATCCATCATAATTGCCTAGCCGATAGTAGTAGTCCATGATCATTATATTACGGGCCATTTATTACTACTATCAATTTAATGGTGCGGCCATGTCCATCTTGCCATGCATCAACTTGATTAGGTTATTGCTAATTGTATGTTTGAACAATTAAACTAATTACCACTTGATTGCAAAAAAAGAACCTTGAAGATGTGAAATGAGACCAAAACACAGTCTCCAATATGCAGCATGTGGGATTAATTAGATTAGTCAATTATAATCCTAAGCTTAATCCAAGGACTTACTTTGCTCTAATACTCTCTTTAATATTCACTTAACTTTGAGTTTTTCCCAAACCCCCATGAGATCGCGTGGGCCGTGGTGGTGGTATACTAGGCCTAGGTGCCTTCTATGGCCTAAATCATAATCTTACATGAACATGATTCCATCAAGTTAAGTGTTTAACAAAAATGTAATTTGCCTTATATACGTGTATGGTCCGATAAATTATTGTCTATTAGTGATTCGATCAATTACCAGTTATTTGATTTCTACCATCTATTTTGTTAGATATAGTATCAATACGTAATCAACCATTTAATCAGTTACTAGTCATTTTATAAATTCGTTTTGTCTGTACACGCGTGTTCATCCCATGTGTTTGCGTTACAATATATTCCAATATGATAGAGTAGTGTACAAAATGATATTCCACAAACCAATTTTGTATTGCAATATTTTGCACCAAAAATGGCATTCCCCACTAGAAATGTACTCTATCATTTCCATTTACCTAAATCCACATGTCAAATTGTCGAGTTATAAATCATGGCATATTATCTTTTGAAATTCACGGTGCCTCCATCTGCCATATGGCCATTGATAAGGTCTCAAGTTCCTAAAATTGAATGTTTCTTTGGCAAAGGGACTGCAATGAGAGTAGTTGCTTATGCCATTTAGGGCATAGTTTGGTGCTTTTTTCCTTTGTTAACATCTTGAGTGTCCTAATAAACTTTGCATATACTAATAAATTAACTTATCACCCGGTTGCAAGTTTCTTTTCGATTTCTATTGTACTCTCTTTGACAATTGATTAATTCTAACGCTGTATTTTACATCTACTAAGCTCGAACTTAATGAGAAGTTACTGCAACATATATAACGAGTGTCGTAACTTAATGACAAAATGGATAATGAAAAACACAAGTCCTTTAATCTGGGACACTTGCCAAGGTGTCCCAAGACACTAGCTTGGTTAGAACCACCAAAACATGTTTAAGTTTGATCTACAAACAAACACATTGTTATAACATTTAGATACATACACAAAAAGGTATAGAGGTCTCCAATATCAATACTGAAATTCCAAGAACCCAAAATCTACATTGGAGAAACACCCAATTCCATGCACCAAAATTCCATTTTTACCATGCCCCAATAAAGCTATACGTACGTACCCAAGATTTCCAATAGCCAAAACAATAACCCCCATAAACATTCTTCCAAATCTTCAATAAATTTTACTACTACTAGTACTTAGTTTAATTTATATTTTTTTACTTCGCGAAATTGCACTCTACGTGTTTGTTAAAAGTCCCAGCCGAGAAAAAAATAACATGATTGGGGCCAACTTCACTGGTTAAGGTTGTGGATCAAAACACCCCTTTTGCTGCCCGGGGCAGTCTTGAATTCAAAGGGAATAAAGGGTCGGGACGTCGGGCAGTTTGTGGGGGGTCCGGGCAGAGTGCACAGTGCCATACTGCCCTTAATTAAGGTCAGGGTCACTGGGTCAGGGCCCCTTGTTATTTAGGCTGCATAGACCTTGAGACATACCCATACAAATACTGGTTCGTCTAATAGACATAATCACACAAACTAGTTCGGAGCCAAACAGTCGGTATCCGTATTTGTAATAGTGTGTTTTGTTGTTTTCTTTTTTTAATTTAGTTTCCAGTTGTGCACTTTATTCTCTCTCGTCTTCAAATTTCGATATAATTTGCTGCACCTGTGCTATTTTACTCAGAACGAGGTTTTGCAGAAGAGAGAAAGAAAAGAACACAGCAACAACCCACAAAACAAAAGTGTTTAGCCATATCTCTAAATTGTCTCTCACTGTTCAATTCTCTCTTTTATGTTCTGCATTGTTGTCCTGTTTCCTCATCCAGATTCTGATAATCTTCACTGTTTTACTTCATTTCCTTTGTCTTTCATTTCTTCTCCCCTGTTTCGTACTACTACTAGTACCACCCATCAGAAGAACTCACAGACCAAAAATGCCAAGGAAATGGGATTCTCATCATTCAATTTGTTGTTTACTCTTCATTAGTTGAACTGGACTACTTGAAGTCTAATCTAATCCCTCTTTACTTTACCCCTTTTTCTGGTTCACAATCTGATCTTGGTTAATCAAGAATTGTTCAACAAGGATTCGATCTTGTGTGCTGCTGTGGTGTTAATCTCAGAAAGTCAAAAGCTGGTTGTCCATTTATGAAGTGGTGAAACAATGAGAGATGAAAACTTAAAGAAAAGCAAGGTTTGTTGAATTGCTAGTGCATTAATGAGAGAGAGAGAGAGAGATAGTACTCCTTTTATGGGCTATGATGCAATTCTGGTCTTTTGTTGGTTTCGAGATTTCTGATTTTTTTTTTTTTTTCTTTGTTGTTTGTTGAATGGTGAAGCTTTCATGGTCCAAGACTCTGGTGAAGAAATGGTTGAACATCAAGGGCAAAGCTGAGGATTTCCATGCCGATGATGTCACCCATGGAGGTCAGTACAGTACTTACCATTCAATTGTATCTAGATTCTTTGGAAATGTTTAGTCTTTGTATTCTGTGATAAAGGGTAATGGACTAATGATGGTTTTCTTAATTAAGCCATTATTAGGAGTGCTTATCTTGCACAGAAAGAATTGGGGGGTTGCAATGATTTCAGAAATCTTTGATTTGATCTGATCAAATCAAATCCAATTTGCTTTTGCTTTATACATAGCTCTCTGAAATTCCCTATATGTGTTTGTGTGTTTGTGTTTTTTTTTCTCTAGGCTGGATCTTTGAGTGAATATCTTCTTTTGGTGGTTTTGTGTTGTGCAAATGTGGGGGTCACTGCAATCAACAGTGAGTGATACAGCTTTAAAAAACTTTAAGTTTTTGCTTTTTTCAGGTGTTGATGAAGAATGGAGGAACAATTTTTCTGAGAGGGAGGCATGCACTATCAAGAAAAGCAAACCAGGTACAGAATCAGACAACTGAGTTTTCCTTTTGGACCACACTACACTACTAGTACCAACCATGATTCTCAACTAGTGCTATGAATATTGAGTTTACTCATTTGCATCTACAATTAATGATTATAAAGTTCTTAATCATCTTCATCCCTCTTGTTGTATGTACAGAGAAGAAGTCTAAAAGAGCTTCGGACCGTGTTAGGCGAAGTAAAATCGATCTCGATGCATCCCAAATTACTGATGTGCACAATTATAAGTATGCATATCTTCTTATCCTTAATGTTCTACCTGTTCTTTTAGCAAATCGGTTAGATAAAAGGCGTCTTATTTATGTGGTTTTTATGGAAATAGGGTCTTTGTGGCAACATGGAATGTAGCTGGTAAATCTCCACCAAGTTACTTGAATCTGGAAGAGTGGCTGCACACTTCACCCCCTGCAGATATCTATGTACTTGGGTGAGTTAATGAGTTGAAATTTTTTGCTATTTTACCTCTTTTCACTCTTGGGTGGATTGAACAGTATGTAATGGTAGTCTTTATGATTTTTGTTAGGTTTCAAGAAATAGTACCTTTAAATGCCGGTAATGTATTGGGGACAGAAGATAATGGCCCTGCTAAGAAATGGCAAGCACTTATACGAAGAACGCTAAACACCCTTCCTGGTACTAGTGGTGCCTGTCGTACACCTTCTCCGGTCCCTGATCCGATTGTTGAATTAGATGATGATTTTGAAGGATCAAATAGAGAGAACGGGTCCACTTTCTTCCACAGACGCTCTTTTCAGGCACACAGTCGAAGCATGAGAATGATGGAAAATGATAGTACTATGGCACATCCTAGACTTGATCGTCGATTTAGTGTGTGTGATCGAGTGATGTATGGCCATAGACCAAGTGACTGTTATTATGATCCAAATGCTAGGTGGGATTCTGATGATGAATATGGGCCAGGTGATTCACACTATGCACAGTATTCCCCTGTTTTGTATAACGATACTCTCTCTATGGAGGATAGAGATAGACATCCAGCTCAGTCTAGGTACTGTTTAGTGGCAAGCAAGCAGATGGTTGGGATTTTTCTAACTGTATGGATAAAGAGGGACTTGAGAGATGCAGTTCGAAATTTGAAGGTTTCTTGTGTTGGCAGAGGGTTGATGGGCTATTTAGGAAACAAGGTATGATATGTCCAATTAATGGGAAGAGACCTGTATTTTCAGGGTTTGAGTCCGTCTTATTTGTGATTGTGATTTAAGTGCAATCTTGTATGGCTGAGCAAAACCGGGAATCTCATTGAATTAAGTTTTTCAGGGTTCAATTTCGATCAGCATGTCTTTGCACCAAACGAGCTTCTGCTTCATATGTAGTCATTTGACATCTGGAGAGAAGGAAGGTGACGAGCTAAGAAGAAACTCCGACGTTATGGAAATTTTGCGGAAAACCAGGTTTCCTCGAGTTCATGGCACCGGAGATGAGAATTCCCCTGAAACAATCCTAGATCACGAGTAGGTCCTCATCCTTTGCGTGCCTACTACTAATTCAGCACTTCATTGGCTTTCAATTATGTTATGAATTGTGATATGTTCTCTGTTTGAATTTATAGAGCTGATTTCATTTTATTTGTTTCTTCTTCCTGTGTAGTCGAATCATCTGGCTCGGAGACTTGAATTACAGAATTGCCCTCTCTTACCGATGTGCAAAGGCTCTTGTAGAGATGCGAAATTGGAGAGCTTTGTTAGAAAATGACCAGGTAAGAAATGCATCTTACTGAATAAATAGCTTCCAGTTTTTCTTATATGAAGTTACTGATTCATTTTCATCAATGCAGCTCCGTATTGAACAGTGCCATGGGCGTGTATTTCCAGGATGGAATGAAGGGAGAATATACTTCCCTCCTACATACAAGTATTCAAACAATTCCGATAGATATGCTGGGGAGAATATGCACCCAAAAGAGAAACGGAGAACGCCTGCATGGTATAGAACACATTACTTGTTTTTTTTAAGCCATTGCCATTTTTTCATGCTGTGAATAAATTTCTGAAACAGACTAATAAGTTTTGGTGTGCATGTTACAGGTGTGATCGTATATTGTGGCAAGGCCGTGGCATTCAACAGCTATCATATGTCCGTGGAGAATCTCGGTTTTCAGATCATAGGCCAGTCTACGGCATATTTTTGGCAGAAGTGGAGTGTATCAACCGCAGCCGAATCAAGAAAAGCATGAGCTACTCCAGCTCCAGGATTGAGGTTGAAGAGTTACTTCCATACTCACATAATTTTGGTCAGTTCAATTACTACTGACTGACACGACATGGCGAAAATGGAGGGCCAAAAAGTTCTGCTTTGGACAAACCGATCCATGAATTCGATTGGAGAAAGCCAACTTCTTCAACCTGGAGTATGTGCAAAAGTAACAAAACTTGCACCATGAACAAGAAAGAACTCAAAGTGCATCCCAGCGACTTGGTAAGCTCACACTCCCTGCCTAGTAAAATCACGTTTGTCGCCATGACACCATTCATAATCGCGATATTCATGCATCGGATTTACAATCTTGCAGGATACTGTAGAAACGGAAGGACGAAAAAAGAAAAAGGAAAAACAAGTAGTTGATGTAACATGTAAATACCAATTCTTTAGGGGGAGAATATGTGAGATTTCAGAAAGTTTTGTTCTAGTAGTAGTAGGTTTAGAGTTAGGTCATGAAATTTTCTTGCTAACCAACAAATGGTAGAACAGTGAGCTAGAGTAGTAGAGGTGGTATGATTTGGATGTGAATGAAATGAAGAAATTATTGAGGTTGATGTTGATGTTGTAAATGACATTTCTGACCTGCAGAGTTATAAAATGATGAAGATGCTTATCATGATGTACTACTCAACAGCAAAATTCTTTCTTCTTCTTCTTCTTCATCTGTTCTTTTTCCTTTTTCTTCATTTTTGTTTTTCAGATCAGTAGAGCTGTACTTTATGCAGTCAAACCTGGATTACTGTTGCTTTTAAAGATTCAAACAGTGCAACTTGCATTAAGGCAAATCCTTTGTTTGGCAAATCCTTAACTTTAACTTTGTGTTTATGTTTTTGTTGGTGGCTGTGCTCATAATTAGCAGTAATTATATATTTTATGGTAATGTCAAAAGCATGAAGATTTGCAGCAAAGGGAATGTTTATTATAACTTGCTTTTTCAATACTTAAAGAGATGCACAAATTGACACTTGGTGTTACAGGGAGGGATACATTGTGACCTTTTGATTACTACTCCTACTACCAACTTACCAGCAAATTTAATCATTCAGTACATATAGGACCCCCTATATCATATAACATGTAGGCTGGTCAACTAAGTTCCTCTTTTCAAATTATCATTATTTCTCATGAATGCTGCGTAGTGCGTACTTTTCATTCTGATGAGGAAGATGTTCGCCCCGTTGGAGCAGCTAGGTCGTCTCCTGTATACTCATGTCCGTATACAGAAGACGAGTGAGTTAGACCATTTAACCGGCTTGTGTTGGAAAAGTCGGGTACGAAATTAAGTTGTGGTTACTACTTACTAGGAATTGTGCGTGAAATGGTGCAGACTAACTGGTTGGTTGTTGGGTGCCATGCTGTCTATGTTGGTCACTGTCCTTTGTCTGTCTGTGTTGAATTTGATTTATAAGATTATAAATTGTCCTGCCTACACGTATAGTTATAGGCCTGCAAATATGTAGCTTAATGTTGTCTGTTAGTTTCACCATCTAGTCAACTTTTGAAAATACCATGTTTAGTATTTTGATTTTTGCACATTGAAATTCAATAACTTCAGTTATCAGTCTGCTTCATTGCCTCACTATCATTCTCATTTAGGCCAATAAAACGTCAATTCTGAATTTCTGATGTTGTTTTAGTGCCTCTACTTTTTCCTTTTCTTAAGACATTTATGCTTTCAAATTGCGATCCCATTTCATTAAATACTTACATGTATTCTCATACCGTTAAGTTAGTTAGTCGACCAAATTTACATTTTTAAAGACTAATCACAAAGCCACTTTTATTAACAATCGTTACAAAAACTGCACATTCACTATTACATTATAAATTTACATCTAATGGTTTGTGTGAATTATGAATCTATTAAGTCAATTCAAGGAAATCGATCCTGTCAGTTCTTACTACTTCATCTTTCTTACCACTCTGGCACCTTTACGACTCGTATCCATAAATTAGGTAGCATGTGACTTGTAAATGTTGTCTTGTGAGATAGAAGAATTGACTGAGTACACTTAGTGAAGAAGAAATTGAATAGGGGAGACATAAAGAGCAGATGGAATCATGGAATCATAAGGGGGACACAGTTCCACAAGATTATAGTTTATCAACTGTGAAAGTGAATAATGCTTAAAGGCAACAAAATCCAGTGCACAAATCAGCTTTGGTTTCACTTGCCACAAACAAATGTACTTATTTAATCAACATGGAACAAAGTAAAGAAAACTAAATGACCCTAGTACTGACTGTTATCGAAGGGTCTAGTGTTCACTTGAATAAGGTATCAGGTTCGAACTTCGAACCTTGTAGATGTAATAAATGCCGATGTATATAGATATTCACGTCAAAAGTAAAAAGATGATGCTGGGAGGGCTACTAGTAGAATTCGAAAAAGAAAAGAAAAGGAAGAGATTTTGAAGTAAAGAAGCGTGTTGTTTAGATAGGAGTGTTAATTTTTGTAAGATGATCGATGATCAAGTAGGACATGTTTGGATGGATGATTCAAAAGTTCACGTTCTGAAGAATCAATCCAATTAACCTTACTTTAACTTGCTGCTGCTGCTGCTTATTTGGCCTCCTTCCTTCAAATTCTTAGACAGACAGATTTGACGTTTGGATTCCCGTTTTCTTTTGCTTTTTGCCATCTCTATCTGCTTGCTTGCTTGCTTGCTCACTTACGTTGGAAAATGCGTTGGTTCTACTGCTTGCTTATTGCCAACTTGTACCAAGCATAAGTATATGTTTTCACCTTTATTTGCTGCTC
>JAQRGC012284739.1:0-11856 GCA_028659135.1 Plantago lanceolata
AGTTATAATATCTCACTAATTCACTATGTGACAAAGAAATAAAGGACAATGTTGAGTTGCATGCACTATGCACCAGATCTCATCTTCTCTGCTCTTAAATTTCAAATCTCTTGCTATTGACAACAATTAAAGAATGTTAATGCTTATGGTTGTGTCTTTCGAGGCTAGGAATGGATTTTTACCAAATCTAAGACCTCATTTTTCAAAGAATGAATGAATGAATGTCCACTGGGGTTAAGTCAATTGAAGAACAAAAATATTCCTTTTGTCTAAATCCTAAAACTAGACTCCCAGATGCACATTCAAGATACAAGTTATAACTCACTTCTGATTATGTATTGAAATTTACGGCATAATCTCATTATAACATTCGACTCCACATATTTTATGTGTAGAACATATTTTGACGCAAAATCTTAAAAATATACCGATTTCATTCATTTCCGGATAATAATTTTTCCAGAAGAAGCTAAGTCATGATGTTGACTCAGGTACTTTTTTATGATTTGACTGTTGTCTTACTTTACAATTTGACAAAATTGACACATTTTGCATAACATTGCACATAAATCCTTGTTAATTGCCTAATTTCCACTACAATTTACACCAGGAAAAAGATTCCAAAATCCAATCAATGCGTTCACTGTTTCCTTTTCATAAATTCTGGTCACACGATCCATGATGAAGAAACACAAAATTGACCTAGTACATACACAAATTTGGCAAATCAACATCAATCAACTCACCGTTAAAGCTTTCCAGCCTTTTGTTCTGAATACCCATTAGCTCTGGTCTCACTCTCACCTGTGGAAATTTCCAATCATAACGTTTTCCTTTAACATAGATCCTATCCTTACCCGCACCGCCACTAATTACGTTAAAAGTGTTATACATCCAAACTTTCGTATGACAGTACAATTCAACGAAGCATTTAGATCGAAATAAACCGAACTATTCTCTCGCCTATGTAAGTTTTCACGGAAGCAAAAATGCATCTACAGTAGTGGCTAAACGTCACCTGCAAAATCCAAATCAGACCAACAATAATTTAAGAAGAAAAATAAAGACTTCTTCAAATCGATATTATCACAAACTACAGGGTCCCAACAGCAAATATCACATCCTTTTCTTTTTTCCTAATTCCAGGAATCACCATCATCAGCTAATCAATCACTCTTATTTATCATTCCTGCAACAGAACTTACACTTCCCCTACAAATTACAACAATCATTTCACTCCGAACTCGCCGCAGCTACACTCTGTTCTCCAGTTTCCGCTCCAGTTTCAGCTAGAGAAGAGCCTACCGCCTCACCGGCCACGAAATCGAGCAAGCCTTCACCGGCTTTCTCCCCGGGAGAGAACTCCGGCAGCGGCGCAATCCGGCCGAAAACGACCACGGCGACCAGAAACATTGCGGTGGACATGAACAGAGGCCAAAAGTACTTCACGATGTCGACGAAGCTCGGGGCGAGATAGATTACCGAGACGGCGAAGCAGCAGCAAGCAATTGAGATGAGGATGGGGAATTTGAACTGGAGAAGCTTTTCTGAGATTTCCATGGCGGAGATTTGGAGGATTGGAAATTGAAATCGCAAATTCTCTCTCTCTCTCTCTAACTCTTTTTTTTTCTCTGTGCCTGTGTGTGCAGAGAATCTTTCTCTGCTGATGTTTTGTGAAGGCGGAGTAATAAGGAGTGTTTTTACGGCCTTTTTATTATGGTAAGGTAAGAAGTGAACACCCGAAAGTGCCCCTGGCTGTTTTAGCTTCTAGCGGCTTTGCCCATTAGGGTTTTTATCGTAATTGGAAATATTCACTGGTTTTTTTACTTTTGAATTCTAAAGACTATAAAGGCAACACATAATAAACACTCCAAAGTCCATTATTTTGTGGCTTTTTAGACGTATATTACATGCTTCTTTTAACCTTTTGTGCGTTCATAGTTTCATTACTTTCATGTTTTTGCACATATCTTTAGTTAGAAGTTTTACATGGAGTTCTTATCCGAGTGGTGGTATTATGCATTTTTTGAGAAATTCTTAGACGGCCTATTAGATAGATTATGGATCGAACTAAGTATAACGGTTAATGTCGCTAACGTAAGAGGTTTGTTAAGAGCGTAGATTCTGATTAGAAACAAAAAATACAACTTGGGGTTAGTTAAGAACGTAAATTTTGGTCGAAAACAAAAAATACAGTTTGAGGTTCGTTAAGAACGTAGATTCTAGTTAGAAACAAAAAATACAGTTCGTTAACGACAATGTTGGTTTTACTTGGAAATATCATAGTTTTCTTATCAACATAAATTATTTTGTATTTAAGTTAAATATGAATTGTTTATCACAATATTTTGTGAGTGATGCAACCCTAGATCGGTGAAATGGGATGAGTTGTTATGACATTTAATGAGTGTGTGTATACGATTATAATAGGTGTGACACATGGAAACGACATGATTATGTTAATTAATTTTCACGTGTGGTCGGATAGAGTTTGAACAAATCCAAGTATTAGTTGGAGTGTAGTGTATCGTTATGACATTTAATGAATGTGATTAGAATTTCCACGTGATAATTGCAGTTGGACAATAAAACGACATGAAGTTCGTTAGTAGGACTTTAGCATAACGACTGATATAACAAAACTATGGATCAGTTAAAGCATAACGAATGAGAATGACATAGAATCAACTTCTTTTGGACTCTTTTCACTCCTTTATGATTTACCAAAATTTGTGATCAACATATCCCTTGGCCTTACATAGTCAATTGAAGCGTAGCTTGTAGAGGGGACAGTGAAACCGAACAGTAAGTATGTGGATAAACACTAACATTAGCTCAGTTAACCGATTCAAACAATAAGTAAAACTGTAAAAGAACTCCGTCAATCTATTAGAGTTGGTTTATTGTCAGACAAAGTTCGACATGAATACCTTACTATTGTAAAGGATGATAGTTCATTGAACCTGACAAACACGATTAGAGATGAAGTCTCCACCTCGAGATGGCTACTGTTTATTTGGAAAAACACCTATCAGAATATAAGACAATAATCATCCGGAGGAGCTCGAGAGGAACGAACCATGGGTCCCATGACATGTCAGCACCATACGATACGGTAATTAAACGTGTATAATTTTAATTTCAAAATGTACGTAAGGAAAAATCCAAATCGAATAGTACGAAAATATTAGTCCCGGCCCATTAAACCTTGGTGCCCAAAATTCCAAATCACATAACTCATTGAGAGAGGCCCAAATAAATGATCGGTTCCATCAGGCCCATCTCGGCCCAACAAACTAGTGGCAGTCAACGGATCATACACGCACTCACATACAATCCACGCCGCTGGTTTGCCAAAATGAAATCACAGCCGTCTAAAGACCACCAATTTTAGAACTCCCGCTTGTGTTTTCTATTAAAATGGTTTTGAAATCCGGGTTTGAGGTCCGGAATATAAAAGGTCAGCCGTTAAATGTGAACGAGCACGCATTTGGGTCCTGAGATTTAGAGAGAGAAACAAACCAAAAACAAAACAAAATTCCAGTGAGAGATAGAGAGAGATAGTGAGCTCCCGGGGAGCTTGAGCTTTAGCCTTCGAATCTTCGTAAGTTTCGATTTTTCTTCCTCCTTCCTCTCGTTTTCTCAGCTCACCGATGCTTATACACCTTTCGATTCCTCTTTCCTCGACCTAATTTTGCCTTTTTCTCAGTAGGTTTTGTACTCTGTTCGCGAGCTAGGGTTTCGAACAATTTTATTTTTATGCGTAATTCGACTTGCTTTGTTCAATTTACGTTTCTTTTTTCATGTTAAAGTTTGTGCTTTCGTCAATTTTGTTTATGTGAGGCTGATTTGTAGATCCCGCTACGGTGTTAGCATGTATCTTTTGCTGTAAAATTCCGGGGTGAATTTTGGTCAACTTGGCATTCGGCTCATTTCTAATTTTGACCTAATCGAGTTTCTGTCGATTTCATGTTTTTGTTTTGTTTTTGTTGAGATGCTGAATCTATTTTTGGTGGTATGTTAGGTTAGTTTCAGATATTTATCGTACAAAACCTGCACATGGGAAACTTATCTGTATGAATCTTATTTTTTCCATTTAAACTGTGTTTGATAGGAAACAGGGTAATTTTGAACTTATTCAGTCTGATCTGTCATGGGTGAGGGAGATGTGGTTTCTGAGAAGCCTGAGTCCGTTGTTAATGGGACTTCTGAGGTTGATGCGAAGTTGGAGACTGTGATGGTTAAGAAAGGAGAGCAGGAGGGTTCAGTAGTAGAAAAGGAAGATGATAAGGAAGTTAGTGGGGTAGTGGAGGCTGATCACATGGATGTGGATAAGGGAGTGGCTGTGGAGAAGAAATCTGAAGATGCTGTTGAGGGTGAGAAGATGGCAGGGGAAAGGGGAAATGATGAGAAAAGCGTGGCGGAAAGCGAAGGTGGAAAGGAAGGAGAGGCGGAAAAGGCTGCATCTGTAAGCAACAAAGGCGATGACAAGGAAGAGGGGGATGTGAAGGTGGAAGAAGAAGGCAATAAAGAAAATACCAAGGAAGTAGTGGAAGAGAAGGTGGTAGCAGAAGGCGAAGAAAAAGATGGAAAGGTAGTGGAGGAGAAGGCTACAGGAGAAGGCGCAGAAAAAGATGAAAAAGTAGTGGAGGAGAAGACTGCGGGAGAAGGCGAAAAAGATGAAGTTGTGGAGGAGAAGGCTGCAGTAGAAGCCAATGAAGATGAGAAAGAAGTAGTGGAGGAGAAGGCTGCGGGAGAAGCCAAAAAAGAAGTTGCTAAAGAAGTAGTGGAGGAGAAGGCTGTGGGAGAAGGCGAAAAAGAAAATGCTGGGGAAGTTTTAGAAGAGAAGGTGGCAGCAGAAGGCAACAAAGAAGATGCAAAGGAAGAAGAGGATGTTAAGACGACAGAAGGTGAAAGAGCAGAAGCTGAGGAAGTGGTCGAAGTGAAGGAGGCATCAGAAGGCAAAAAAGAAGATGCAAAGAAAGGAGAGGATGCTGAAGTAGCGGAAGAGAAGGTGGCAGCAGAAGATGGAAAGGAAGGGGAGGATGTGGAGATGGCAGAAGAAGGTGAAAAAGGAGATGCCAATGAAGCATTTGAACAAAAGATTGCTGCTGAAGTTTCAAATGAAGAGGAGGATGTTAAGATGGCGGAAGAAGGTGAAAAAGAAGATCCAAAGGGTGGAGAGGAAGAGGTTGCAGAAGAAGGTGAAAAGGAGGGTGAAGACGAGAAGATGGCAGAAGCAGGTGAAAATGAAAAGGAAGAGAAGGCTGCCGAAAAAGTCAATAAAGATGAAGATGTAGAAATGAAAGCAGTCTCGGATGATCAAGGAACCATAGAAGGAGGGGAACAGGAAACTGAGAGTGGTATGGATGGTGAAAATGAGATAAAGGCAGAGAATGAATCTGGTGGAGTAACAGGAAAGGGAGAAAAATCTAAGGAACCAAAAGCACGGAAAGGCACAAAGCGTTCCAGAGGAGGAAAGAGTACTGCTCGAAAGAGTGATACTGATAAGAAGGAAACTGCCCCCAGGAAGGAGAAGAAAGCAGAAACACCTACAGACAAGAAAGATAAGGAACCAAAAACTCCCACACCTTCAACAATGGACCGTCCAGTTCGTGAACGTAAATCTGTGGAACGTCTGGTTGCCATCATTGAGAAGGATTCTTCAAAGGATTTCAATATTGAAAAGGTTTGACCCTTGATATATTTCGACAGTTTGTTCATTTTTCTACACTTGGTGATAGTCAAACATTATTTTGTCATTTTTGCCGGAAGATACTTGTATGACGTTTGATGTTTGTTTGCAGGGCCGTGGAACTGCACTCAAAGATATCCCAAATGGTATGCTCTAATAACTCTATAACTGGCATGGCATTCAAGCTTTCTTACCGTATTCAATGATTTGGTGCCTGTTCATGTTTATGTATTTGCTGCTGTTTTCTGCAGTGATCATTCTTGTAAAACCTCATGGTTGTTGATATAAAATTTGTGGGTAATTTGGTCAGAAACTATGTAAGGAAGTTATTATATTAGTGTACTTTAAGGTTTTGGATATCACAATCTCTTCTAGGCAGAGCTCCTGGTGAATTAATGTGAAATTTTTGTGGTTTATTAGTTTTTGTCATTAATTGAATGTCATAACATTCATTAGTGTTTCAGTCTTGCAAAGATGCCTCTAGGATGTTTTATTTACTGCAAGTCTTTCTTTTTGCCCGCAATTAATCTTTGACTTCCATGTACTCTTAGCATTTGAAAGGCTTTGCCAGATCTTACTCTTGTCCAAATTGAGTGAAATGATAACTGAATTATATAAATATTGTGACTAGTCTATAGCTGTGGAAATTGGATAGCAGTAACCGACTTAAATGATAATGGTGGGGCTTCATGATTTGTAATTACTCTCGATAGGGCTAAACTTGTCATTAAGCATTGAGCGTGGATGCATGGACTTATATGTAGCAGTTGCTTATATTGGAGTTTCTTGTCATCATATTCACAGAATCTATCCTTTACATTTTGAGTTTTGAAGAGATTTTAAAGCTACAGGCATTCCATTTGTTTTCATAATGCACATATCTTGAAGCGACAGTCATGTTACATGTTGACAAAATGCAAAGTCTTACATGCTTTGTAGATTTATACGCTGTAGGTAAATTTCTTCGTTTTAGACTTTTAAATGTAGATATTTTAATTATGGTGTTCCATGATTAGATACCCCAGTAAGTGCATGTATTGAGCCAACTAGTTCGGACTTGGGACACTCGGCAGTCTACTTTAATATTCATTATAATGTGTGTTCTTTTAAATTAAAAAGAAAAGCTTTGTGTATGTTTTTAAGGTTTTATTTGTCCAGCTGTGCGGTTGGGTGAATAAATTCACTGTTTTGTTTCTAATGCGCGTCCACCTTTCCATTTCAGTTGCATACAAGTTGTCAAGAAAGAAAACCGAGGAAACTTTGAAAGTTCTCCATACTGTCCTTTTTGGAAGGAGAGGAAAGGTAACTCTTTAGAGTTCAAATGATAAGTATTGACGTGATTTCAAATTAATGATTGTTTCTGGCACGTTGTTGCTGCTGTGCAAGGCTATATAGAAGTTTGATTCCTGTATGATTTTTTTTGTTCGACCTATATTCATGGGACTTTTTTTCTTTATATTTCTTGGTTGCTCGAGATAATATACTACTACTCTTTTGGTTTCTGTGAGTTCTCAATTTGTTGCATGTCAAGTCTTAAATTTTTATCGAATATGTTACAATAGATTCTGAACATTACTTTTATATATTGTTTCGATCTATAACTTTTACATTCAGTCTCTTTTCTGTATTGCCAGTATTTAGAACTTATGCAAAGCACCTCTGAAATGTTTTCTTCTCTTAATATTTGTCTTTAGGCCAGTTGAATTAGTTTAAATTACACAATGGCTAATCATCTCTGTTTTAATTTTTAATTTGTGTGATTTTGGATTCACATCTGCTTACACTTATAATTATTCAGGCTGCTCTGGTAAAAAACAACATATCAAGATTCTCTGGATTCGTTTGGCATGATAATGAGGTAAGAACAAACTTAGGTTTCTTCTATATTTTCTTTCTGAGTATTTCTTGTTGTGTTTAACCCTTGAGCTGAGCAAATGAACATCGTTTCAGGAGAAACAAATGATGAAAGTCAAAGAAAAGCTTGACAAGTTGGTGAAGGAAAAATTGATGGAGTTCTGTGATATCCTGGATATACCTATTTCTAAAACTCATGCGAGGAAGGTTGGTTGATTTGTCTGGTTATTTGCCATTGTTTGTCCATGTAAACAATCTTGAGATTTAATTGTTAGTTCTGTGTGCATGCTCAAAGATTGAAATCTCGTATCCATTTTAATCTCTCCCAGGAAGATATCATAGCAAAGTTGGTTGAATTTTTGGTGGAACCTCATGCAACTACCTCTGAACTAATAGCAGATAAAGAACAGGTTCGTCACTGACATTCTTTAGAGCACCTTGTTGCAACTTCTAAGGTTCTTTACAACCTATCTGATACTCATTAATGTCAATTATTCAGCAGTCTAGTAAAGGCAAGAAGAGAAAAAGGGGTGGTGGATCTACACCTGGGAGTAGTTCCACTCCACCAAAAGGTTCAGCTAAGGTAACCTTCTTTATTTTTTTTTTCATCTGTCACTTATTTGACAAAATGTGAGAAATTTAATGTTAATTTTCTGTAAATTTTGGGAATAGAATTTTAGTTTGAAAACATGTTTTTTATCTTTGTAATATTTTTATATCTGACTATAATAAAGGGAAGTACCCATTAGAGTTTATATCATGATAGGAAGTTGTAGAATTTTAACTCTATAAGAGTTATCACAAAGTCTTGTTGGAGACTTGTCTATCTTTATCGTAAAAAAATGATTCTATAAGTAATACATTTATTTTTTTAGCTAATGTTTTTTTGTTTAATTTGAAAATACGTTTTCTTAAGTAAACCCTGATGTGTCAGTCTCTTATGGTCTATTTAATGGACTGACCAGGAAACTTCCCCAAGAGTTATATGGTTGAGTTTATAGAGACGAGTAATATTTGATTATAATAAGGGAAATTGCCCATTAGAGTTCACAGTTTTAGGTGTCTTTTCAGAGATTGCTTGTTTGCCTTTTACAGTTTTATTTCTTATTATGTAATATTGCAGTAAACATAGTTCTTGCTACACCAAAAATTCCCTTACCTTGGTATCCAAACATTCTCTGCTCTATGACAATTTAATTCCTGTTTATGCTCGATACCGTGGGGTTGCACAATGCTTACGACATGGGAGTTTAGCCTGCACATGCACTATATTCTTTTGTGTGTGAAAACATTCTTGTCTTACTGCTGAATTCTGATTCTTTCTTCACTTTGAAAATGATTGTTGCTTGGAAATAATATTAGATTACAAGTCACACGATGACATTCCGGTTAGTAAGTAGTACGTGCAATTGTCTCTTTCTGGAAGTCACATTTTCACTCTACACTTGATACTAGATATATAGATTTCCAAGAATTGGTATACAAATGCTTCTATGGTCCTCCCCAGGTCTCAGCACATCCTGATAAGTTCCAATGGGAGGAGCATTTATAGAATATATAAATTAATGTATTTCTAACCGCCCCACTAGTGCTATTCAATGTGGTGGGAAACCCCCAGCTATGTAGAAATTATGAATAGAGGGAGTAATTACTAAGCTACACACTTGAGCTGGTAGAGAGGTTAGGAATTTTATATTACATACATTCTTGGGATTTTCTGTGGTTTGAATTTTTGTTCTTAGCAATGGTTCAACAAACCTTGAACAGGTAGACCATAGAGAGGAATAAGCTGATTGAACTTTTTTTCGTGGTAATGAACAATGTACTGTCATCACAAATTCAAAATATTTACGTATATTACAAAGTAAGCTGATTGGGAAAATTTGTGCTCAATCTTCTGTTTTTCTATGATGTGGCATGTCTTTCCAACCTCTACATTTGAAGCTTCGACTTTCAGTATTTATTGATGTTTTCTGAACCCCTTTGAATAAATTTATATCTAAAGTGTGTATTGTTCTATGTTTCTTGTCACTACAGAGTCGGAAGAAGACTCCGAGTATACCTAAGAAGGGTGGAGAGGGTGGAGAGGCCAAAAGTTCACTGTCGGAATCAGAAGCTGAATCCGAAGAAGATAAGCCAGAAAAGCATGCAGACAAAGAAGATGTTAACGGTGTTGAAAAATCAGATGATGAAATGCCGGAACAAGCTAAAAGTGAGGAGAAACCAAGTGATTCTGAAGCAGAGTCTGATGATGATAAAGGAAAGAAGCAACCGAAAAAGTCTTCTGCGAAGAAGGTATCTGCTGCAAAAGAGAAAACCAAGGAAGCAAAAGAGAAAACCAAGGAAGTAAAAGTTTCTAAGACAGCCAGCCCTCCACCCAAAAAGTCTGTTCCTAAATCACCACCAAGTCAGTCAAGGAAAAAGGATGAGAAGGATTTGAAGAAATCTTCTGGTAAGAAGAAAGATGAATCGGCCAAGAAGTCTGCTCCAAAGAAGTCGGCACCAAAGGAGAGCATTGGTGAGAATATACAAACTTGTATTCTTATCAATTTCTTACTGATTAATTCTGAATGGACCTCTTTTTCATAACTAGATTTTTAATCCGCCAATACCTTGGACCCTGTTTGGGAACTTTTGGCTTTGACTGACCTTGTTCTAATACAGGAAAAACTGTTCTGAAAGTGAAAGAAAAGTCAAAGGAGAAAGCTGTCCCAACTGATGAGCAACTGAAGGATGCAATTTCTGTAATTCTGCAGGAAGTCGACTTCAATACGGTTAGTCTGCAAAAAAATTTGGGGTGGGATTAGTCTGGACTTTGCTACTTTTTTATAGACCATGCCCACTAGCTGCTAAATGCGATTAGGCTGATTTAATGATCTCTAAATATTTGGCATTCTGTATGAGTTGTCTTGTAGTCATGGTTCAGTGTGAACTTTCTTGTATGTTTGCGGTTGTCGTTTAAACACTTGAAATCTATTTGTTTAGTTGATTTTAATCTTTTGCTGCTTTCATCTTCTGCATTTAACATACCAATTGTACTTCAATTTTTCAGGCTACTTTCACCGACATACTGAAGATACTTGGTAAGATCAGTTATCCTTTACCTCTTTGTATTTCACATTGGTCTGCTTTGCCCCTTCCTGTATGTTGTGCATTTTGTAAGCCATGTTTTCGGAAGTTTGTATTTGAAAGTTTGTGTTGCTGCAGCCTGCATGCTATATAGGCCTATAATGACTACAGTAGGATAAAATGTTTAAGAGGGTCCTGTCTCATAATTGCTCTGGCCTTTCCCTCAAACCTTACCGACTGTTTTCAAGAGATTTTGTAGTTTTAAATGACTCGAGAGTAGTTTCCCTGATGCCAAAATTCAATTCCTTGTCATTTACTATTGGTCTATGTTCTGTTTCAGTCAAGCAATTTGATACGGACTTGACACCAAGGAAAACATCAATAAAGACCATGATTCAGGATGAACTCACTCGTCTAGCTGATGCGGAGGAAGATGATGAAGACGAAGATGAAGATGTTGCTGAGGAGGTTGAGAAAAAGCCTGCTGCGAAAAGTGTCAAGGCCAAGTAGAAGTTTCTGACTCGAGGATTGTTGTACACTATGCCTTTCAGGTGTTCCATTGGCTGCCTTTTACTGTGTAGTTAACTATCCCGGTCCTAAGTTAAGCTAGCTGTAACTTATTACTAGCGTTGTACACAAATTGTAGATTTTGGTTGTCTCAACGGTTCGCTGACCCTCGTGTAGGAAATAACGGGCTGAGTTTTTTCTTTTAGGTACCATTGTTGATTGCAGGATTGATGTTATTGTCTGCTTGTTGTTACGGTTGATATACATTTTCCCTAGTAGTGGAATGAACCTGCACTCCGTAGCTTTCTATTGTTTTTTCGACCTGTCTATTCGTATTTCATTTTAAATTATCTTGTGCGATGGGGAGTTCGGCCATCAGTAACATGATGCGAAAGCTTCTCACGATCTCAAGCTATCCATCCATTCTATTTACATAGTGGGAGAATATGTGCCTGACATTTGATAATGATATTCATATCCCAAACAATTCAGGACCTCTATTGTGCTACTTCGGTACCTTTTGACTGCCAACAAAGAGAATTTTAGATGTATCTGTTTTAGAAAAACGATAGCTTAAGAATAATTTGCAATAGTAATGAAGATAGAATGCAAGTGTTTATTACTTGTGTTTTCTTGGTGTATTTCTTTCATTCATCAACATGCTATTTATAGAGAAATTTTGGGAACTATTTAACCCACTAAAATCCCACTCATAAATGTGGGCATTCACC
>JAQRGC012284813.1:0-15710 GCA_028659135.1 Plantago lanceolata
CTCGCCTCCTCTTCCCTCGGCGAGCGTATTAAAACCGGCAGCGAGCAGCTCGGCCGCTCAATCAGCACCAAAGTGAAGGATCTCCTCCAAACCCCCACGCCTGAATCGAAGATCGTCGACGAGGCCACTGCGGAGACCATGGATGAGCCTAATTGGGGCCTCAACCTCCGAATCTGCTCCATGATCGGCCGCGAGGAGCTCGACGGCGCCGAAATCGTCAGGGCGATCAAGCGGAAGCTCGATCCGGGGAGGAGTCCGGTGGTGCATAGCTTGACACTCGATTTGCTGGAGACGTGCACTTCCAATTGCGAGAAGGTGTTCTCGGAAGTGGCGTCGGAGAAGGTGCTGGAGGATATGGTGAGGCTGATTGATGACTCGAAGACGGAGCATGAGAATCGGGTGAGGGTGATGCAGCTGATTAGGGCTTGGGGTGAGGCTGAGGATCTCAATTACTTGCCGGTTTTTCACCAGACGTATATGGTATGGTGATGCAGCTGGTTTTTTAAATGTCATTGTTCATTTTAGCTTAATAGAGTAGTACTGTAGTAGTATTTGTTTTTGTTCTATTATGCAGTGTTGTTAGTTTTGTTGATTGAATCGAGCTAGATAACGTAGTCGTAAGTAGAAATTACTGAAATTTTGGATGATGGTGGTGTTGTGGTGGTAGCATTTCGATTAGTTTTACCTCGAAATGCTCCGTGATTGGTTTATGTACTAGCTAGTTTAGCTCCATGGATTACAGTCAGTGTGACTCCCCAGGCTCAGTGATTAGGAAACTCTTTAACTGTTTAACAGTTGAACACGAACTAGTGTAACTGTAACATCAGATTGGCGTAAGGTTCCTTTGATAGTTTACGGTCGATATTGTTTTCTTGCTGTAGTGGTTGTTTTATATAGTAGAAATGGTGTAGCTAAGAGTAGCTCGACTCAATCAAGGCACGGGCCGGATGGTGTTGAACAGTCTGGGAACGATAGCTAGTCCCTTTTTTTATTTTGTGTTTCCCCTGGGAGTTTTTTCTGTCTTCTTCGAGTGTTCGCTTGTGTTAGTAAGGATGCCATTGTTTGCTCTTGTTCTTTTCTGTTAGCTAGATTTCACTTCATATCAAGATGCATGCCTACTGTTGAGATTATCATAAGGCATTGTTCATTTATAGGGTGATTTAGTTAGTGGATCGGAGACGTAATAATGTTTTAGTTTTAAATTAGAGGTTTATCTTGGACTTCATTAGTCAATACACTTCTACATTCTACTGTTTGATTTTAAACGTTTATAAACATCTTCTTTGTTATTCCCCTTAATTCTAGCACTAGTTACCTTGTTGCTGTATTCCCATTTTCAAATAATAAGCCGACTATTTTTATTATTTGTAGACAATGAACTTTTATGTTGGTTTTCAACTTTTCATCCACTTAAATTTTAGCTTTACCTAATTTTCTATTTTTGTAAACACCACACTTTTACTGCTCTATAATTAATGTAATCTCTTACAGGGGTTTCTATTATGTCCTAAAGTTACTAAACACTGCCAACTTGTAGTTTATGACTTTATGTGAAGAAAATGTTATAGCAAACGCAGACATGAGCTAAAGCTATACTATAATTGTAGATTTTACTTGTCAAAAAGATTGCCTTCAATGTTACATTTCATAGCCAGGTGTTATCTGTTCTACGCATAGACTCGTTTTTCCTTATTATTTTGATTATGCATCTTATGAAGCATTTCACTCGTTAGCTTTTGCTATAAAATCTACTATTTGAGTAGTACAGAAATTTATTGTTGCATATAAATGTATACTGGCATGTTATTGCTGCTTTTACATATTCTGGCTCGACTTAAAGTGCATCTGATTCTATTGCATAACTGGTGCTTCCTGCTTTATAAGTTATGTTCCTCTCCATCACGCTGTGGATGGAGATTATCCATAGTTCTTTCCTGATCTAACCTTAATGTTATCAACAATTGATCTAATTTTATTGTTGTCAGCAATTGCAATCGAGAGCAACTCCTCCTGGAGAAGAACAAAATTCGCCCTCCGAGCAGCGCAGCCTTGAGTCATATCTTGATCAACCAACACCTATTGCACCCCCTCCAAGTTATCCTTTTCCCAACTCTGGGGTAGAGAATGAAGATGAGAATTTTATTGTTTATGAAACACAGCCTGTTGAAGAGAAGAAAGAGTATCTTGTCATCGCCAGAAATAGCCTTGATATTCTCTCTAGTATACTGAACTCTGATTCTGATCCAAAACCCCTCAAGGTAATTTTGCACTTCCTCGTTCCACATTTTTAGTTTTACAGATCTTCTGTAATATCCTATGCTAGTGCTTCTACTATTAGTACATTCACGATATTTAATACTTTTTGCCTTCATGAAATTGTCTAGACAAGGCTGGCTAAAAATGTGAACCACTTGTATCTTCTGGCATCTCTTTCTAGCCTATTCGAATTAAATCACTATTTTCTTTTCCATGAATATCTGTATTATTGAATCAATCGCTTCTGCTAAATTGGTAGTTCTCTTTTTCTATGGTATGGTGGTTGCAGGAAGATCTGACTATCAGCATGTTAGAGAAGTGCAAGCAGTCTCTTCCTGTTGTTCAGAGAATCATACAAAGCACAACTGATGATGAGGCGATGCTATTTGATGCTCTGAATCTCCACGACGAGCTTCAATCAGTCATCTCCAGGCATGAGGAGCTGACAGCCATCTCTGAACCAGCACAACCAGAAAGCGATAAGACTGAGGAACAACTTTCTGGAGTCTCGAATGCTACTGAAACTACAATGCCACCCCCGAGTGGAACTGAAACCAAAAACAAAGTGGCTGATAGCTCTACAACAAGCAGCAACGAGGCAAATAAGCCTGAAGTGGAACCCAATAGCCACACAAAAGAGAATTCGGAAGAGCATCAACGAGTACCAAATCAGTGATCGTAATGCCAACCGTTTATTATACGAAGGATTGGCTTATTGTTGAAACTCTTTGTCATCTTAGGAACAATATTTCATGCATCCGGCTGCCTTTGTGCACTGTGATAGGTAGTGTTGCTGTAAATTAGTCGAACGATTTGCATATTCTAGCGTTTAATGTTATTATATTTATGGTTTATTGACATATTGGCCTTTGTTTGTTACCATGAATAAATACACCTTATGAGTTTCACTGTGGAAATATGTAGCCTTTGGACCTTGAATATACTGTATACGTACTACTACTAGAAAGGATGATGATAGTGCCAGAGTAAAATTTGGATTGCCAAAACTTTATCTGGCATTAGCAATTTATGCTCTGACATTATCAATGGGTTTTGGGTTCCACAAATCATCATCCATTGCTGGTATGAAAAATGAATGTGCCTCATTTTCAGTTCTTGTTGATTTTGTTCAAAATGATACCAATACCTCAGTTTTTCATTACTCCATTAGTATTTAGCATAAACCATATTAACTTCACTTCCCAATTTCACTCAACACTGAGTCGTCAGTGTCATCAAATTGCCGATCAAGACATCAATTTTCCTTTTACCAGTCGTCAGTGTCATCAAAGTTACATTTACATCAGAGTAAGACAATGTCGCAGGTTACTACAAATCCCATAATTGTACTAACATCATAAGCAAAACCTGATACTCCAGTAGAACAACCCAGAAGAGTACTAAAACTGTAAAAATCAGTAGTAAAAAGTAAAAGTGAAAATACTGAAGATGAGTACTATCAACTGGAGTATCAAGTAAAATTAACCCCAGTAGAACAACCCAGAAGAGGACTAAAACTGTAAAAAAATCGAGAAATAGCATCAGAAGAGAGAATAATATACCTCAAACACTAACACAAGAGACAAACCAGTTTCTTGTGAGTTTCTCAGAAATATGAAGACACCTATCCATGCTGAAGAACTTATGTGTAAGCCTCAAGAGCTGCATAGCCATGCAAACTGCAAAATGGCAACACTCATCAGCTTCAAACTCACACATGTGTCAAGTGCATAACTCACCAATCCCCCTATAAAACCCAACGCTTTCTCATCGCCACATCTCATCACAGAGTTCATATACACTCTTCAATCATGCATACTAAGCTCTCTCTTTCACTTGTCACTTTTCTTGTGCTTTTAAGCTTCGCCTTGGCTAGTCGAGACACTAGCCGAGGTGCATGCCAACAGGAATGCCAAATCAACAGAATCACTGCTCAAGAGCCCACCTCGCAAGCCCAAGCCGAAGGTGGCATTACTGACCTCTGGGATTACAAAAACAATCAATTCCAATGTGCAGGTGCAGCCTTTTACCGCACCACTCTGCAACGCAACACCCTGCTGCAACCTAACTATCACAATGCACCGCTTCTGGTCTATATTGTTAAAGGTCTGATCACTTAACTTCATTTCCATACTTCTTTAAAACTCAAATAACAACAACAGGATTTGCTCACTGATCATCTTAATTTAAATTGATTCTTGATGCATGCAGGCTGGGGAATGTATGGAGTTATGATTTCGGGTTGCCCTGAAACTTTTGAGTCCTCTCAGCAAACCCAAGAGGGGGACAGACGCCAAATGTTCATGGACAAGCACCAGAAGATCGAATACTATCAAAAGGGCGACATTATCGCTATCCCTGCCGGAGCACCTCACTGGGTTTACAATTCTGGTGATGAAGAAACTGTATTTGTTGTTTTGAAAGATACCACCAACCAGGCCAATCAACTTGACATGGGCCCAAGGGTAAGCACCAAAATAAAAATAAAGAATAAAAAAAAATGGCAAGGCAATTCACAAAAAGAAAATAAACATTTTTATGAAAAGTGAAAAACGGGGATATATATACTATCATGGTTGATATATCATACTGTGATATTGCAGACATTCGGTTTGGCTGGATCACGTGGCAAGAATGGCAACGTTTTCAGAGGATTTGCCATTGAGACATTGATGGAGGTATTTGGAGTGGATCGGGAAATAGCAAGTAAGCTCCGAGGAGAAAGTGACCAAAGAGGCCCCTTCATCAAAATCCAGGGAGGACTCCAAGTCATCAGCCCTCCTATTAGGCGAGGCGGAGGAAGCACTGAACAGGAAGAGTATCAGCCTAGCACTGAATGGCCCGGCGGCCAAGGGGACCAACCTGGCTATCAGCCAGAAAGGCCTGGTGACTCCCGTCCCAGCACAGGTGCTAATGGGATAGAGGAGACTATATGCACGGCCAAGAACAGGGAGAACATCAACAACCCTGCACGTGCCGACATCTACAACCCACGTGCCGGTCAATTATCTACCGTTAACAGCCACACCCTTCCAATTCTCAGCTTCCTACAGCTCAGTGCCGCTAGAGGAGTTCTTCACAGGGTAACTCGTGAACAATTTAAAATTTTAGATTCATAACAATACAGCACAAGACTTCACAGATAATTTATTGGCTGTTAAAAGAAAAACAAAAACTAACCTCATTTTCGTCCACGTGCAGAACGCAATCATGGCACCACACTGGTGCGTGAACGCCAACAGGGTCATGTATATCATACGCGGAGACTGTAGAATGCAAATTGTTGACCACAGAGGTCAGGCAGTGTTCGACGGACAGGTGACTCAAGGGCAAGCGATCGTGATACCACAGAACTTTGCGGTGGTGAAGCAGGCAGGCGAGCAAGGTGTCGAGTGGGTGGTGTTCAACACCAATGACAATGCAATGCTCAACACTCTGAGCGGACGGACCTCCGCCCTAAGGGGTATTCCAGCTTCGGTGCTAGCCAATGCATACCAGATCTCTTATCAGCAGGCAGGGAGGCTCAAGTTTAACAGGCATGAGACACTGTTCTTCACCGGTAGTAGGTCTGGAAGGCAGGGAAGAGTAGATGTGAGCTCAAGAGAAGAAGGGAGTGCAATTGCATAAGCATCAGGGAGAAATAGTGAAAGAAACACCGATGGCGGAGAGAGAATAATAATAATGCCAGTGTGCATATGTATCCTCTGTAGTTAAAACGAGAGTTTTCCTTCAAATAAGAGCATGTTAAGAGCTTTTTGTACTATGCGGTTTTATCACTAATAAAGATAAGAATTTTGCTCCAAATCATCTTCATTTTGATCGTAAACAGTATATAAGAAAGTAGATTATCAAGTAAAACAACCGCAATCAAACATACGCATAAGAGTAAAACTGTAAAATTCAAGAAATAGCAAAACAGGAGAGAATATGCCTCAACACAAACACAGACAAATCAGTTTTTTGTATGCTTCTATGATAATTAAGACACTTGCCCCTGCTTAAAAAACTTATGTGTAAGCCTCAAGACATGCATAGCCATGCATGCTGCAAAATGGCAGACTAATGACTTAAAATTTCACATGTGTCAAGTGCTTACCTCACAAACCCCGTTATAAAACCTCACGCTTTCTCCTCGCCACTTCTAATCACAGAGAACACTCTTCAATCATGAATAATAAGCTCTTTGTTTCACTTCTCACCTTTCTTCTGCTCTTAAGCTTCGCCTTAGCTGCTAGAAACACCAGCCAAGGCGCCGGAACATGCCAGCAGGAGTGCCAAATTAATAGAATCACTGCTCAAGTGCCCATAGCCCAACTCGAACCCGAAGGTGGCGTTAGTGAGTTCTGGGACTACTTCAACAATGAATTCCGATGTGCAGGTGTAGTCCTTCAACGTCACACTATGAAATCCAAAAGCCTAATGCAACCTCTTTATCACACTGCGCCAGTTCTGATTTATTTTATCCAAGGTCTGGACACTAACTTTCATTTTCAGCCTTGTATAAGACTCAAATAAGAACACTAGAATTTGCTAACAGATCTTCTTGGATTGATTCTTGATGCGTGCAGGCAGTGGAATGTATGGAGTTATGATCTCTGCTTGCCCTGAAACTTTTGAGTCCTCTCAGCAATCCCAGCCGGGGGACAGACGCCAAATGTTCTTGGACAAGCACCAGAAGATCGAACACTATCGACAGGGCGATGTGCTCGCCATCCCAGCCGGAGCAGCTCACTGGATTTACAATGCTGGTGATGAAGACACTGTCATTATTGTTTTGGTAGATAGCACCAACGGGGCCAATCAACTTGATACAATCCCAAAGGTAAGCACCAAAAAAGAAATAGACAATTTACATAAAATAATTATCATAAGTCTTCTTATGAAAAGTAAAATAGTAAAAAATACTATTATGGTTGATATATCATCCCGTGGTATTGCAGACATTCTCCCTGGCTGGATCACGTGGCCAGAACGGAAATGTTTTCAGAGGATTCGACATGGAGACATTGGTTGAGGTATTTAAGGTGGATCCAGAAATAGCAAGTAAGCTGCGAGGAGCAGATGACCGAAGAGGCCATTATATCACAATTCAGGGAGGACTTAAGGTCATCAGCCCTCCTATTATTAGAGGGGGTGGAGCAAGCACCGAAAGTGAAGAGTATCAGCCTGGCACTGAATGGCCCGGAAGCCAAGGGGACCAACCCGGTGGCTCTCGTCCCAGCACAGCTGCTAATGGGATAGAGGAGACTATATGCACGGCAAAGAACAGGGAGAACATCAACAATCCTGCACGTGCAGACATCTACAACCCACGTGCTGGTCAATTATCCACCATTAACAGCCTCACCCTTCCCATTCTCGGCTTTCTCCAGCTTAGCGCCGCTAGAGGAGTTCTTCACAGGGTAAGTAGTAAACAGTTTTAAATTTTAGATTCATAACAATTCAACACTAGACTTTTTCACAAATCATTTTTATTCTTCCTCCCCCAAAATTTATGAACTCTAACGGTAATATGATGCACAGAAGCTCAAACCAATTCCCAATTCTCCAATCAAATTTATTTTATTTGTTGTTAAGAGAAAACCAGAAACAAACTTACATCTCCTCAACATGTAGAATGCAATCATGGCACCACACTGGTGCGTGAACGCCAACAGAGTAATGTACATCATACGTGGCGACTGTAGAATGCAAATCGTTGACCACAGAGGTCAAGCAGTGTTCAACGGACAGGTGACTCAAGGGCAAGCGATCGTGATACCACAGAACTTTGCGGTGGTGAAGCAGGCAGGCGAACAAGGTGTCGAGTGGGTGGTGTTCAACACCAATGACAATGCCATGCTCAACACCCTCAGTGGACGGACTTCAGCTCTGAGGGGGATTCCAGTTTCAGTGATTGCCAGCGCATACCAGATCTCGATCCAGCAGGCGCAGAGGCTCAAGTATAACAGGCAAGATACACTGTTCTTCATCGGAAGTAGATCAAGAGGATGAGGGAGTGCAATTGCATGAAGCCATCGGGGCGAAATAATGAAAGAAATACCAATGGCAGAGAGAATAATAATGCCAGTGTGTGTTTGTGTGTAATGTTCAGCAGTGTATGCATCCTCTTAGTTCTAACGAGAGTTTTTTCGTATAATAAGAGCTTGTTGAAAGCTTTTTGTTCTAAGCGGTTTTATCAATAATCAAGAAAATGATTTTGTTTTCTGAAGCTTAAATGCCTAAAAAATGACAGAATCCTACTTCAGTTATTGCACTTTTAAGGTGTACTAAAATTTAAAACAATTACAATACTTTTAAACCCAAATTATCACTCACACTACAGTTTCCTACCTAAACGAACAAAAAGTCACACTTTCCAATCTAAAATATTAAAATCTGATATATAACATGGAATTTAATAGTGAAATATTTATCAAAAATATATTAAAAGTCCATAACAATATAAGAGAATGTACAAATTATTAGTAAATGGTAAGCAAGCTCATTTACTTTAGCCCACATCCACCCGCTACCCATATGATTTTATGGTAATCCGCCCATATCCACACTCCTAACTGCAGCATTACAGTTTGTTGGATTCTTCTTTCTAATTGTCAAATAGTATCACTCTAAGCATAACAAATATAAAGGCCAGGACTACCTAGCTTTTGTATCCCAAAAAATCAGAGCCAAGAAAACCAAGGATGAAGTTCGTAAGGAAACTCCAATATTCCCGTACCAGATAAAACTTACAACCATAAGATATACTATTCACGTTAAACCAAACTCATGGCAGAATCCAATCTGAACAAGCATATGGCAACCTAGCTTTTGTTTTTTCTCAAGAGAAAAGCCACACACACAGAAATAAATCTTATGTGGAAGCCACCAAAGGTAAATAGACAACCAATAATGCCAACCAACTCGATCAAAGCCCAAGGGTAAGCACATAAAAGAAGTAATTGGTAATTTAGCAGCAGAAAACTACTACTCCATCATAATCAATATTTTAGGTTACCTTTTCTATCAACATCCTAGTAGTACTATTCATTATGAGCTCACACATATATGTATAATACTACCAAACAAATATATATGAACTAAAAATACTCACTTAGACAGAGTCCGTGCGTAGCTAATGCGTGTACTGAGTGGATAATGTCCCATAAAGTGATATTGCAGCCATTCTTCTTGGCTGGATTGCAACAGCAGCAAGAACAACAGGAACAAATAGAGAAGGGACCTGCATTAATATGGAAATGTTTTCAAAGGATTCAACATTGAGACACTGGTCGGGGTACTTGGGGTGGATCAGCAGACAGCAAGAAAACCTCCAACAACAAAAAGATAAAAGCGGCCACCTTATCAAAATCGAGAGATGACTTCAGGTTATCAGATCTCCGTTGAGATGGCAAAATATATGGCCGCCAGGAAGAACATAGACAATTTCACACGTCCACAGCCCATGTACTGGTAAATTCTACACCATTATTAGCCTCACTCTTCCAATTCTAAGCTTCTTCCAGCTTAGCGCTCTAGAGGAGTTCTTCACCGGGTAATCCCCTGCAGTCCATTAAAAGTTCAAATCACTACACAGGTCTGACGGAACTGTCACAGATTGAAACCAATAATTGTATATAGAAACAAGTCTACATCAGAAACAAGATTGAAAATCACTTCCTTACATGGATTCTCATGCACCCAATTTCCCAATTACATTTAACATCTAGTCGTCAATGTCATCAAATAGCAGTTCGAGTAATACAGCCCTAGTAGAACAACCCAGGAGAGTAAAACTGTAAAAATCAAGAAATAGCATCACAAGAGAGAATATACCTCAAACACTAAGACAAAAGACAAACCAGTTATTTGTAAGTTTCTCAGAACTATCAAGAGCCAAGACACCTATCCATGCTGAATAACTTATGTGTAAGCCTCAAGAGATGCATAGCCATGCAATCTGCAGAACTAAAACTCATCAGCTTCAATCTCACATGTGTCAACTGCATACCTCACCAATCTCCTTATAAAATCCAACGCTTTATCCTTGCCACATCTCATCGCAGAGTGCACCAAACACTCTTCAATCATGCATAATAAGCTATGTCTTCCGCTTGCCACTTTTCTTCTGCTCTTAAGCTTCACCTTGGCAAGTCGAAAAACTAGCCAAGGCGCTGGTACATGCCAACAGGAGTGCCAAATCAACAGAATCACTGCTCAAGAGCCCTCATCCCGACTCGAAGCCGAAGGTGGTGTTAGTGAGTTATGGGATGACAATGACAACGAACTCCAATGTGCAGGTGTAGGCCTTCACCGCGCCACTATAAACTCTAAAAGCCTGGTGCAACCTCTTTATCACAATGCCCCAGTACTGCTTTATATTATTCGAGGTCTGAACACTAAATTCATTTCCATCCTTGTATAATACTTAAATGGAAATACTATAATTTGCTAATTTATCTCCTTGGGCTGATTCTTGATGCGTGCAGGCAGGGGAATGTATGGAGTTATGATATCGGGTTGCCCTGAAACTTTTGAGTCCTCGCAGCAATCCCAAAAGGGGGATAAACGCCAAATGTTCTTGGACAAGCACCAGAAGATCGAACACTATCAACAGGGTGATGTGCTCGCTGTCCCAGCCGGAGCAGCTCATTGGATTTACAATGCTGGTGATGAAGACACTGTCATTCTTGCACTTATAGATACCACCAACAAGGCCAATCAACTTGATACAACATCAAGGGTAAGCACCAAAAACGGAATAGGCAATTTACAAACAGAAAATAACCATACAAGTCTCACAAGTGAAAAATGTCAAATATACTATCATGGTTGATATATAATAATGTGGTATTGCAGACATTCCCCCTGGCAGGATCACGTGGCCAGAATGGCAACGTTTTCAGAGGATTCGACATTGAGACATTGGTTGAGGTATTTGGGGTGGATTATGAAACAGCAAGTAAGCTCCGAGGAGAAAACGACCAAAGAGCCCAATTTATCAAAATCCAGGGAGGACTTCAGGTCATCAGCCCACCTATCAGGGAAGGTGGCAGAAGCACCGAAAGAGAAGAGTATCTGCTTGGCACTGAATGGCTCAGCAGGCAAGGGCACCAACCCGGCTATCAACCAAAAAGGCCAGGTGGTTCCCTTCACAGCACAGCTGCTAATGGGATAGAGGAGACTATATGCACGGCAAAGAACAGGGAAAACATCAACGATCCAACACGCGCAGACATCTACAACCCACACGCAGGTCAATTATCTACCATTAACAGCCTCACCCTTCCCATTCTCAGCTTCCTCCAGCTCAGTGTCGCTAGAGGAGTTCTTCACAAGGTAATTCATAAGCAATTTCAAGTTTTAGGATCACAACAATACAACACTCGACTTCTCCAGTTTTCCATATCGAATTTATTTGCTGTTAAAAGAAAAACAAACACTCTAATTTCCCTGAACATGCAGAATGCAATCGTGGCACCACATTGGTGTGTGAATGCCAACAGAGTCATGTACATCATACGCGGTGACTGTAGAATGCAAATCGTTGACCACAGAGGCCAGGCAGTGTTCGACGGAAAGGTGACTCAAGGGCAGGCAATCGTGGTACCACAGAACTTTGCGGTAGCGAAGCAGGCAGGCGAGCAAGGTGCCGAGTGGGTGGTATTCAACACCAATGACAATGCAATGCTCAACACTCTCAGCGGACAGACCTCCGCCCTACGGGGGATTCCAGCATCGGTGATTGCCAACGCATACCAGATCTCGAACGAGCAGGCACATAGGCTCAAGTATAACAGGCAAGAGACATTGTTCTTCAGCGGTAGTAGGTCAAGAGAAGGACAGAGTGCAATTGCGTGATGCCAGCAGGGAGAAAGAATGAAAGAAACACCAATGGAAGAGAGAAAATACCAAGTCATGTGTATGTTCGTAATGTGCAGCGGTGCATGTATCCACTGTAGTTAAACCGAGAGTTTTCCTCGTAATAAGAGCTTGTTAAATGCTTTTTGTACTATGCAGTTTTATCACTAATCAAGATAATATTTGCTTTTTAAATGCCTACAAAATGACAGAATCCTACTTTAGTTATTGCCCTTTTAAGGTGTAAAATTTTAAATAATTACAATATCTACCCCAGCGATCTTTTTGTCTTGTTATCAAATAAAATCACTCTAAGAATTAGAAATATCAAAGCCAAGAAAACCAAGGAAGAAGTTAGTAATGAAAATCATATATTCCCCAGACCAGATAAAACTTACAACCACAACATTGATGCATGTTACTGAATTTCAACGTGCCGGTGTATCCATTCACCGTCATAGGCTCCCCGCTCCAGTCTAGAAGCCTCAAGTTACCAGCCTATCATAATGCCCCCTATACTAGCTTATGATGTTACCCTCTCGAAGTACTTTATTGCAATATTATTCAAGTTTGCAATGCATAAGTAAAAGCACTAGGATTACTAATTGATGTTTTAGACAAACTTCTATTCAAGCAGGTCAAGGAATCTATGAGGTTCTGCTTTCAGGTTGCCCGAAACTTATGAGCCTTCTCAGCAATCCCAGAACAATATCAAGAAGGAGAAAGGAATCAGAGGTTCAGCAACATCAATTCGAGGGTACAAACAGGGTGAAACTATTGCAATCCCTGCTGAACCAGCTCACCGGTCTTACAATGAGGTTTACAAGAAGTCTGTCTTTATTTTTGTGCTAGATTTGACCACTAATGCCAACCAACTCGATCAAAGCCCAAGGATAAGCACAGAAAAGAAGTAGTTGGTAATGTAGCAGCAGAAAACTACTCCATCATAATCTATATTTTAAGTTACCTTTCCTATCAACAGCTTAGTAGAACTATTTATTATGAGCTCACACACATGACACATGCATAATACTACCAAACATATATACATAAGAACTTAAACTACTCACTTGGACAGAATCCGTATATAGTTATAAGTTAATGAGTGTACTGAGTGGTTGATGTTCCATACCAGTAATAGTGCAGTCATTCTTCTTGGCTGGATTGCAACAACACCAAGAGCAACAAGGGCAGCATCAGCAAAGAGTGACCTGCACGAATATGTCAATGTTTTCAGATGACTCGACATTGAGACACTCGTAGGTAATTAGGGAGGAACAACAGACAACAACAAATATCTAAGTACAAAACGATAAAAGCCGCCACCTTATCAGAACCGAGAGAGGAATTCAGGTTATCAGGCCTCTGCCGAGGGAGCAGATATATGGTCGCAAGGAATAGGCCTACAGAGGTAAACATCAGCAACAGCAAGTCCCTGGACTCGCCAATGGCTCGAGGAGACAATTTGCACTGCTAAGATCAGTGAGAACATAGACAATCCCACACGCGCTGACGCGCAGACGTCTACAACACACACACCGGTAGATTCTCCACCATTAACATCCTCACTCTACGAATTCTTAGCTTCTTCCAGCTCAGTACTGCCAAATGAGTTCCCCACAGGCTAAGCCTCTGCAGTCCATCAAAATTTTGAATCACTACACTGAATTTTCACATATTGAATCTAGTAAGTAAGAGTAACTCTGTATAGAAATGATTACTTCCTCAAATAACCTCAAATTGGCAAAATCATTAGTAAACTGAACCAAACACTGGAAACTAATCATTTAATCAAACTAACCTAATTTTCACTTGCAATTACAGAGCGCAAATCATATCACCACACTGGTAAATGAACGCATACATCATAAATCATAATCTACCTGACACGTGGAGCCTGTAAATAGTCGACTATAGGGGAGAAGCGGTGCTCGGCGGCCAGGTGGTGGTGGTGGCGCCGCAGAATTTTGCGGTCGTGAGGCAGGTTGGGAAGCAAGGTGCTGAGTGGGTGAATTTCAACACCAATTGCGACGCTATCATCAATATGTTCATAGGCCGGAGCTCCGCCATGAGGTGGCTGCCGGCGGCGGTGAACGCCAATGCTTACCAGATCTCGGACCAGGAGGCGCAGATGCTCAAGTACAATAGGAAGGAGAGGCTGATCTTCCTTCCAGCTTGGTAGAGGCGGAAGAGTTGCGTCGGTGTAAGTGAAGCTATTGGAGGTGAACAGGCGCCACGGCGGAGAGGTATGATGTGTGTATGAATGTTGTACGTGGAGCTTCGCTGCTTGTACGGTTGTACCTAAGCCGCTAAGCGGGAGGCCTTTTGGGAATGTAAGGGGTATTTTTTTAAAAATTGAACTGTGTCTTCCTTCGTCCTATTATGAGTGTACATTTCGGCGGAGTGTATTGTATGATGTGTTATATTCTTTTCCCCACTCTGAGTGATACATTTGGAAGGGTCGGGACGCGGGAGTACTAAACTATGTCGTTAAACTTTACTTTTCATGTGTAGTCAACACGTTCACTATTTTATTTGAGTGTTGTAGAGAACACATTACATGTACTCAACTAGTTTGATCATCTTATATATTATTAGCATGCACCCGAAATTATTTCATCCGATCCTCTAAGGTACTCAAAACTCAAAGGCGACTACATATAACAAGTGAAGTTGAAAATCAAGCCATAAGAAATACGAGTAGCGACTAATTTTGCAGTGTTATTTGTCCTTATACCCACAAACCTTGTTTTTTATGCTATAATAATAGTACCTGTTTATAAGTACACATCTAATATGAAAAATAAAATAAATATTCGCAATCAACCAGTTTTCTAAATTTTACTAGTAATAAATAACATCTCAACAAATGATGTTTGGCTCTGAACATGTGAACATGTGGTGTATCCGTGTATGTATGTAACGAATCACCTGAAAATCAATTTGGAACAGACTCACATTTATGGTTTAGCATAACTTGAATCGTGCAACGACTATTAGTCTCTTAGACTTGTAGTCTCATTTCATTTTTCCAGGTACGATGTAGCCATAGCCCGTCAAGAGAAGGTAGTGGAAGCTCTATTTCAATATGGACCGAGTAAACAAGGCCAACTGGATGAAGCTTTTAAAGTACTGAGCAAACTTAGAGAGAGGAAAGAGCAGGCTAGCAGTTCAGTATGTCGGATTTTATAAATTTCGTTCTCTCTACTGATCTTCTATGATCTGTATTGTTTCTCTTAACTTCTGTCTGCAGTGAGAAACACATGCAATGTGCCGCTGTAATTCATTTCAAATGTTAGATTTTGGTGTTTCAAGTGATGTCCTGATAAACTTTGTTGATATATGAAGATTATGCCTTGGACAAATTGCCTTTACATGTTTAAGAAACGGGTTTTTTACATTTTTGGTCCCTCAAGTGGCCGTCCCATTCGTTTTTAGTCCCAACTGGATTTGAAAATAACAAATACGGTCCATCCACACTTATTTATATGTATTTGCTTATGTGGCTGCGTATGTGGCTGTATGATGTATAATAAGGGACCAAAAATGTAGGGGACCAAAAATGTAAAAATTCAAACATTATGTTATAATTTTTTATTTTTTTTATTTCT
>JAQRGC012284817.1:0-11169 GCA_028659135.1 Plantago lanceolata
AACAGATACAGCGCAGAAGCTCCAGACGTCATGTAAGACCTCCACCACCACCGGTAGTCCTCGCTACAGAGTTGAAAGTAGCAGAACACGATAGTTATCTCAGCACAAGTGACCAACAGGATCACGAAGACTAGGAAGAGGAAACCGAAGATGTAGTAGAATTGGTTTAGCCACACTGAAGTCAGTATGAAGAACAGTTCGATGAAGACTGCACCATATGGAAGGACTCCACCAAACAGCATTGCGAAGAGCGGGTGAATGTACCAGGGTTGAAGAGGAATTGGCCTAGGGATTTTATTCGTTTTGACAGGGTCTTCGGGAGCAGGGGTTCTGAAGCCCAAGAAACTACCTACAAAGACTAAAGGAACCGATATTCCAAACCATAGTGCGATCAGGGCAGACATTGTTCCGAATGGAACAGCCCCGGAGGATTTTTCGCCCCATATTAGAGCGTTTAGAACGAAAAAGATGGAGAAAAGAACGGTTGGGAACATTAAGGCGGTTTTCAGAGAGATCTTTTTCCAGTCTGTGCCTTTCAGCAGTTTGTAGAGGTACACGGACGAATAGCCAGCAAACAGACCCATTAGGACCCACAGGAAAACCATGACGGTCATTAGCTCCCCTCGACTGGAAGGCGAGAGGAAACCGAGCATTGCGATTATTATTGTCACGAATGTCATACCGAAGACTTGAACACCTGTGCCAACGTATACACAGAGTAAGGCTCGATTATTAGGTGGTCTGAACACATCGGCATGGACCAACTTCCATCCAGTTTCTTCTTGTGCCTCATCTAGCTCAAGCTGGTTGTAATTTGCAATGTCTCGGTAAAGTGTTCGCATCATGATCATTGCCACCATACCAGATAGGAAAAGCACAACCATCAAGGAGTTGACAATGGAAAACCAATGGATTTGATCGTCGTTCATAAGGAGATAGGTATCCCATCTTGAAGCCCATCTGATATCACTAGACTGGAAAATCAACAGTATTAACATCTCCGGCTAAGAAAAAATGAGGAAATGGGGATCAGTGTTTGAATAACAAACCTCAAAAGAAACATCATAGGTGAATATTATCTCCTTTCCTGCACCGATTTCCTGAGGAAGTATGCCTCCGTGTAGCTGCGTTTCACTACCTGGTTTGCACGTGGTTAACTTCGTATTGTTTTCTTTCCAGTTCTTGTACTTGTGGTTGATACTGTTTTTTACATCAGGTATAAAACAATACTATAAGCATCAACATTCGACGTAGCAGCAAATAACTGAGAACAAACCTTATGTATCGAAAGAAAACTAAAACCTTAGAGGAGTGACTTCAAAACCGACAACACGAGCTGTACCAGCATCAGGATCAGGGTGATACTTAACTTTGAAGTTCAGATGGTTGTTGATAAAATATTTCGGGTCCTTGCTCTTGGTCTGGAAGAAAACATCTGATAATGAGGAGACGAAACTAAAGAACCGAAAAACAGTATGTAGCGTAGCATTAGTTTACTCTTACGCCAGCATAGCTCCTCTTAAATCCAACTTTAAACCCATGTTCATAAAAGGTTTGGTTGATATCATCTTTGCTTTGCCAAAGAACCACAACAGGTAGATTATCCAGAATCCTAAAACACAAAGATTGTCATGAAAACTCGATGAGAACACTAAAACCTATGATCAACCGCACCATGAATGAATATATGCAGTGCTAAGCCGATTATTGAAATATCATAAAGAACAGTAGAAGTCATACATATTGACTCGGTAATCGTTACTGATCTTTTTCTTGAAGTTCTTGGCAGATGCAGCAGTAAGCTCCACGCGACAGGCTATTTTACAGGACTCTGGTTCTCTCATTCTAAACTGCAGTCGATATAAGAAACATGTTAAAAGAAGAACAGAAAACATTAGTACCATATTTTTTCAGACAGAATAGTATTTAGTACACTTACGCTGTACACAGAATTCTCGATCCTGTCTCCACGAAGAACTTCTCCCAAATTTTCCGCCATGTTGCTAATCTTCGGAGGCTTGCAGTAACTCAAGAAATAGTAGTCATACGGTAGCTGTGTCTTCGTCGAAGACAATTTGTTCACCTTGACTTCAAGACTTTCACCCTGGCAAAATTGATCATTGAGCATACACAAATTAACAAAATTCATGAGCAGATCCTGATTCTTACTGATAAGCTAACTGATTCAAAAGTTTAGCATTAATTCATCACTTTGTGATCTCTTCAATTCGAAACATCATATTCACCCATGCTGATTCTCAAAAGCAGAACATGTAATAATGAAAAGCAGTTGAATCTTCATTTGTACTACTTCGTAAGGTAGGACTAGATGAACAGAAGGATCAGTTACCGTTTGAAAATCACGCGGTGCGACACCAGGAAGATAAAATCCGTCGACTGATGACGGCACAACGATCATTAGGATCATGATCGGTAACAGCAGCAGAATCGCCATTGCCATCGAGCCACCTTGTCCGATTGAGTAACAAGTGATACACTTCCACTAAAGTATCATCAACATAAAACAGAGAATGAGGAAGTAAATATTGAAGCATGATACGAGCATAGTATGTTATTAAAAGCTACAGCTATACTAGTGAGGTACAACATCTTTAAATAAATTGTACAAGTTGCCCGCCATTTTCTGAAACCAGCTTGCAAAGTTGACTGCGTGGAGTAGACGGCATTATCAGTAAATTGGTAAAATCAATGAAACGATATTCATTAACAGGGAAGGAAACTTGTCCAATGCTTTGACTAAACAAGCTTGGCACGATTTCAGATGAAAACCCGAAAAGCTTAACTATACCCGACCCGTGCTCAGCCCTGGGGAATTAAAATCCTGTAAATGAACACATCGGAACGGGAAATCAGCACACTAGATTCCAGTGTTAACTGCACAAGTTGCTAGTGAAAAACGATATTCGTCTCGAAACACAGATATAAGACAATGCCTTCACAAGATTATGCTCACTCCATCCCCATTCATTTCTATACATTTCTAAATTTTATGATTTTACTTTTGTCGATCCCATTTTTATTCTTATTGTCTCTCACCATTCAAACACAACTACTCCTTACAAGTGTAAAAAGAAAACGCAAAGAATTCACTGAAACAAAGCTGTGTAAACTTCAACTGGACCCAGAACAGTACGTAATTTGCTCCACACTCCAAACTACAATATATCATGTGAACAATACTCTTCCATCTTCATTCGCAGCGACAAATCTCAGCGCAAAGCTACCAGTTTGAAATCCGTACAAGCACATCGTTCATTTCATGTTACTCCAAAAGCTAAGTCTAATCCAATGCAAATTCCCTCGAAATTACAAGTTAGCCAAAACGAGTGACAAATCGATCCTACCTCAATCAATACAGTTTTAAAGCAAACATACACTACGGGGTTCTTTCTACCAGTGCCAGGCTATCCAGTCTTGGAGCAATCAACAACATGGTCTTTGAATTTTTGTAGCTCAGATAGGACGTCGTCCTGGGGCCGGTACAACAAATCAGTCATACGCCACAGCTGCAAAGAGGTTGGATAACCGAGTCAGGTATGAAACTAAGCTCACAAGGCAAACATCTTAAGATTTTGAAAACAGTGTAATACCTGCAGGGTACCACCGCCACCGGAGCGTTCTCCATCATCTGAAACACTAACAATCGTCCACGGATCGGATGCATTCCAATGGAAGTCAACAACTTTGTCCCTGGATCCAATAAATTCTTTTAATACATTTATCAAGAAAATAACGGTGCCAGAGAAACAAGCAAGACTTCATGATTTTCAACAGTAGCCACCAGAAGTTCTCACATGGATCGTTTGACAGATTGAACGAAATAAATAAATGTTGATATCAGATCACGATGGGGTTAGTTTCTTATGATGAATATAACAAGAAATAAATTATGGCAAGTGATAATAAGATCTGGAATGAAGATCAAAATGGACTTGGATGAATGAGTATGCACAGACAGCCAAGTTTAATGGAGACGAAAACAAAGTAGTACAACAACATAAGGCTTCACAATGAGTTTGTTATGAAAAAAGACGAGTGGAAGCATCTAACCTGTGTCCTGCATGTTGGAAAAACAATCCTGAAGGAGTACTTGAAGATTTTGATTCAGATTCTTCCGCTTGACCGACCTGCACCGACATTAATAGAAATAAGAAAGGTCAAGTATACCGAAGAGGAAAGTCTGGGAGCTGATTGGTTGGAGTAGGCATAAAAGTAGTTACAAATTTGTGCTCTGGTGGCACCAATAAACATAGATGATAGCGGGTATGCAGATTGCAGATAGAAGTGACGATAATTCACATATCAATCTTCCTGGGAGTAATGATAAAACAGGTGGAAGCTTGCTTACTTTCTCATAGTCCCAGATGTTCAGCAAACCATCTTCAGCCGAACTCCCGAAAACAGAGGGCTTGTCAGGACACCACTGAAATATATTGGATCACGATTTAGGATAAATTAAGAAATAAAACTGGACATGCACAAATCAATTAATAAGACATGATGAGAAAAATGCAAATGCAATACCTGGACACAAAGAACAGCAGCAGAATGGCCTTCAAATTTATGAAGAGGCGAGCCGACTCCATCAGCAGTTAGATTCCGGCGGTCGAACATGCAAACGGTATTATCAGCTGACCTAAATAATGACAAGAGCAATAAAAAAAACAGACTCAGGATACAATAGAATGAAAGACACAATTGCATGAACATGATGGCAACTATTGAATTATATGAAAACTTACCCCGTCAAAATGTAGTTTTCATCATGAGAATTCCAATCTACACAATGGAGATCAGCATTGTGAGCCTTTTCAACCTAACAATTCAAGTAAAATATACAATTAGTTTCTGATGGAACTACAAAAAAATGATCTGGATCATTTAGGTTAGCTTGAGGGTAGATTGGAAAAGTTCATCAAACCTTTACAACCGGATTGGTTCCAATCCTCGCGTCCCATAGTATCAAACAAGAATCATCACCAACACTGCAGAACTGCTGCGAGCTTGTCCACCGAGAAGTGCCAGATGCATAATAAAAGAGCAGTGTCATTTGCTCATGATCAAAAAAAGGTAGAATATGATAATTGCAGTGACGGAGACAAATAAATATAGAAAACTAAGTATGCAAAAGGCTGAACTTTGAACAAGATACAAAAACCTTGAGGTGAAATGAAACTTAGAAACCAATACTGTGCTTATATACAGAAGCAATTTACAGTGAATCCAATCAAGTATCAACATGCTATTTACCTAGATGGACAAAACTGTACATCCTCGACAGTATCATCATGTCCTTGAAAAACTGAGCGTGGACTGACAGTAGAATTATCAGCAGCTTGTATAAGTGAGCCAGTTGACTGGTTGGCATCAGTAGCAAGGGTTGAAATATGGTCCTGAATGCTCCACAAAACAACAGATTTGTCCTTTCCTGCCAAAAAACATATCATAAACTTGCTCAACGGGAAAGAGACGGAAATCTTGAGGATAAGGGAGTTCCCATAGAAACAAAAGTTCAAGAGGAGAATATTCTGAACCTCCAGAAAGCACAAAGGGTTCGGCAGGGCACATGGCCAAAGCAAATTCAGCATTATCTTGGTGTCCAGATAAGATCTAAAAAGTCAATGATGGAAAATAGTCAGTATGCATCATCCAAAACTGTAAATTCTCCTAATATATACATCTAGAATGAGACTGGAACTGGTACAATGTTATAAAAAAAGAGGCACAATAGGCGAAACTGACATTGCACAAATGGAGACTGAAGTCATTGAAG
Organism: Plantago lanceolata; assembly: GCA_028659135.1. NCBI lineage: Eukaryota > Viridiplantae > Streptophyta > Magnoliopsida > Lamiales > Plantaginaceae > Plantago > Plantago lanceolata. The sequence goes on from JAQRGC012284817.1 coordinate 5,795, forward strand.
ACCTCCATGAATGTCATAAAAATTAAATACATGTTTACTTCAAACGGATATACTGTACTTCAATCAGACACATGTTTACTTTTTCTCTCCAAAACGAATCTATCTGATAACTAATTTACAATAAAAGGCTTTGAACATAAAACTCAGATGAAATTCAGGAAAAACAAATGTTTACCAAATCTGGACGAGATTCAGCAGCTCCTTGAACAGCATGTCGATTAGGTTGGGACTCAATATCCCAAATAAGTACCTATTTCATAGATAAATAAAGAATATATACATAAATAGAGTAAGGTTAACCTCAATAATTAAGACTAGCATGAGAATTTACACAGGGGAAAAAAATTGGAACCATTTACATACTTCAGGACCGTCAGTGTGCGTTGCTACTATATTCTTATTTTGAGGTAGCTCTCTGATCCTGTTAACCTACAAAGTCATTTACAAAATCAACAAATCAGTTTTAAATTGGATTGTAACTGTAACTGAAGTATTTGTTGTAAATAAATTGGAAACAAAATTCAACTTGACTCCTCAATGTAATCTCATAAATTACCACCCTTACATTCCAACCAAAAAAAAGAAAACCCCTTATTTGACTAAGGTTGACAATCGGGCAGTTAGGGTAGAATATAGTTGATAACAGGTTAAAGTTTTACCAATTTATTGCACCCACTTGCAATTGGGTATTAAATGGGTGGGAAACGGGTGGATATGAGCTAACATTTTTTGTTAAATGGGTGTGGGTTATATACACTTACATACACAGGATATTTTATTTTTACTAATTAGTCAACTTATCACAAAAGTGAGAGATACAGAGACAGCTGGTGCAATATAACGAGTAGTGATCAAGATTTCAATCAGAGTTCTAAGTTCTAACATCTATTGCAAGTAGCAACTCCTTTAAAATATCATTATATATCTATATGCATGCATGTGTGTGTGTGTGTGTACATGATGGCATTTTATATTTTTATCTACAAACATTTTACAATGTATGGTATCATTGTATTCAGAGAGCACTAATTATATAAATAAAAAGGTTAATTAGCCAAAACATAAATAAGGTAAATCATAATCTCTGATTGTTGCTCTTTCACTGAAATAGTAGTATCAATTGCTAGATCCATAGAGGCAGGCACAAAACCCTGATAGTTACTCTTTCCCTATTTAGTGTTCCTTTTTTCATAAATATATAGAACTATAGTTCACCCAATGTGGACACATAGCTGCTAATCTGCACCTGATCATGAGATTCTTTTAACAAAATTTCATCAGGCGTAAGAGAGATTTTCAAGACTATCCTAAATTCAAGCTATTAAAGAAATTGTTCTATTTTTAGCATGTGACTATAACTGCTTTGTTATCTTTCTACACTTATAAAAGACCTGGAATGGTGATCTAAGCAGAAAATATAACTCCACAGTTTTTAGGCATGCTGCAATTTACAAATGACAACAGCAACAGTTTATGAAGATCAAACATCATATATTTGCAGCATTAAGTTCATACAAACAATCGAGAAACAGGAACCGGATTTATCATTTTCACCAAGGAAACCAAAAGTACCCCCTAAACACTGCCATAGTTGTGGAAGCATACTTCTTACATGGAGCAACAAAACGAAATGTGCATGAATGTCATAATATTCACACACACACATACACCATACCTCCCCAGGATGCAAGATCGTTTTGTACTTCTTCACATATGGCGAGCGCGCATCCTCGTTGAACTACAATACACGATAAAGAGTAAACAATCGAACACATAACTCCCTAATCCAGAGTCTAGTACATTTCAAAATACAAAATGACTAAACACATACATTTGCTATGTGGCCGTCTGCAGCAACGCGTGGCCTGACAACCTCACAATTAGCAATAATCAAAGTGTTTGGCTGTGTCTGGTCAGTCTGTTCCATAAAACACATATTAGCTCGAAAACCGATCCAATACATATCAGCTCAATACTGAAATCAACCAACACACTATCTATCTATAAGCTCAACTGCATACAAACTGAAATTCGACTGGAGAGCTAGAAAGCTCACCTGTTCAGAGAGATAAAGCCGCTGCTTATTCTTATAGGTGCTCTTCTCAACAATCGGCCCCCAACTGTAACAAATCGTACCAAACACGACCATAGCAACACATTAACTCACACATTTCACCGCAATTTCATAAAAAACATATCAAAAATCAACCAAAACCCTACATAAAGCTGAAAATCAACCAAACGCTAAAAAACGGTACCGGCAAGAGAGAGACGGCCACACAAGGTTGTGATGCGCCAGCCAGTCGTAGAGCAACGGGACGAGAACCTTCCAGTGAGCGTAGCTCTCGTCGGCGGCGGTGTTACGCCTCTCAGCAACGGTGCTTCTCACTTTGGGGGTTACAGATGCTTCCTTATCTGCCTTCCCCTTGCCCGATTTCTTCGGCCGTCCGCGCTTCTTCGGCTCGCTTGGCGGTGGTGTCGTCTCCATTTCCGTTTCTCTCTCCTCTTTTTGTTTGCTTGGTGAAGCTTTTTTTTGTACTCTCTCACTAGCTTACTGTGAAATGAGAGTGAAGCCGAGTTTATCTGAGCTGAGCCGAATTTTGTATTTATGTAAGCTTCTGGGATTGGACCGGGAAAAGTTAGCCCAGCAATTTCAAATGGACAATACTGGTGGGAGCTTCATGGGCTTTTGTTGGGCCAACATCTCATTTCGCTTTCATGGCTAATTGGGGTCGACATCTTCTGTTATGTTATGACTTATGATCGATTTTCTCAAAAGATTGATCTGCTCTCAAGTTTTTTTAAGAGGAAAAAGAACACATCTGCCTCTGCCTCTGCCCGACGTGGAACCCGCCGAATCACCATGAATCAATCAATTCGCATCTAGCATGTGATCAGAAATGTTTCCTTACGATACACAAGCTATATAGTATAGTTTTGTGTATGTTTTCACTTATGTTCAGTATGAAGTTGTTAAAAGAGTACATGCTTTTCGATATTGTTTGACATGAGCACAAGTTCGCTTTATTTTTAAAGTATGCCCCCTTGCATCCATCGTTTATTGTACCACAAAACACGTTTAAAGCACACAACTCATTTGTGGTCTGTCTATATACTCTATAATTCGTGTAAAAATTCAGCATAATTTACACCTAGCGCAAAAGGACCTTCCATGAAACTGCCAACTAAAGCTTGTACGCACAACTTTATTCAGTACGAAGTTAGAAACAGGCAATACCATCAACCATTTCATGGATGGCCAGCCTGTAGACAATCCACGACTCATCTACAAACACATTTCCCTCTTATCTCATGAGTTTCACTCAGTCTGGACGTCCCACATCTTTACACGAGCCAATGATAGAAACAAAAGAGTCCTATCGCTTCCAATGTTAATAAGTGCACCATTGTTCACATATTTACCGAATGAACACTTCTAAGTGTGCGTCAGTACGAGTAGTGTCTACAGAAAAGCTTCATCAGACATCAGATTTACCACTTTTGCCTCCCAGTACTTTAAAAATTTCTACGCAGTAGTTTCTAAAGAGTAAGAGTAGTTAACATCTAAGAACATTTGCAGATAAGTAGAAGTTTGTATAGTCTAATATCAAGACATGCTACAGTTTGCCTCAAATGTCAAAACTCTTTTAGTCCTAATTGACATTAAGAAATAGACATGCTCGAGTAAGTTTCACCCTGTTTGATATAAAGAAATTAGACATAGACGCCAGACGAAAGGAGCAGGAACAAAGATCCAAATCCCTGCCAGAAGAATAAGAAGTGATATGAGAAATCAATATACCACGAACATATGCAAAAAAGTAACATGAATTCATGTACTGTTGACTTACCAAGAAGACAGAAGCAACAGCCCCAGTAACTAGTTCCTTTGCTAGGCTGCGGTTCTTCCTGGAGGAAGTAGCTTCATAGCTACAACAGCAAACAATAGTTAGGGTGATTGCATAATAAGATGTTATGATTCAATGTTTCCATTCCATTTCATATATTCAATGCAAAATCATTGTACAAATTGCAATCTCCAAAAAAGTAACTAGACAGCATTTGAAGGATAAGTCTTAAGTGTAACATCTGGGCCAAGTGAAGGACATGACAAGCTCAGATATCCCACAAACTAACTAAACAGCACTCGAGGGAGAAGTGTAACATCTGGGATCAGACAAATACATGAAAATTTCAGAAATACACTATCAACTCTTGAGAATTTAGAGCAAAGATGTCCTACACAGCTTTACCACACTGATATTGGTAAGGTTACAGAATTGAAATGAATTTTGGGATACATTTTCAGTAATCAGAAGAATTTTTTGTGATTCTTATTTTCAATTGTTATAGAAAAGAACCGTATAGGCACCTTGCACCTTTATAAGGTAAACATACTAAGTTACTAACCCTCATCAGCTATTCTCTCAGCCTAGTGACTCCTAAAATCCCTACGTTATCACTTATTAATAGTCAATACTAAACTACCAACAAGCCAATACAAGACAAATGAAGCAACACGCATGACATACATGTCAGAAATCAGTTAAGAGTCCTTGACTAACCCTCCAAACACACTGCACAGATACTTAGATGCCCATCCACAATCACATTTAACATGCATGCTAGGATTGCATGAGTGTCACTGATATATTCAACGTTTCAACTTTCAACCAACTTTCTTGGAGGGATTCTCATTTCTCAGTCACATAAGGCAAAAAATATTACCAGTACCACCATGTATCATGTATGTATGCCCAAAGCAAGAACTATAAACAAATGAAAATGCAACTTTCTGAAACCTACCAAGCCAAAAACGAGAAATTAACCACCTGGTATGATCTTTCAAAGCATCTAAAATTCGAGATCTAATGCTACATAATATCCCAATGATCAGTTTCCAAATCATGATAATACCAAGGGGCAAGGACCGAGTTATTCTTAGCCAAAGCCACCTCACAACAGAGTTCAGGAAAACATTGCTGCCATAACTTTTATTAGCGCGAACAAAAAAAGGGGGTTCTAACTTCTAATCTAAAGGACTCAACAATGTCATAATTCTAAAACACAAAGGCAGTTTGAAGAAAGCTACACTACATCGAAAACATCAAATATAGCATCAAAATCCACACTACAGCACGAGGTATAACCGTATAAGCATTATCCTTCTATTTCAATACATTCAAATTAGACTATTCCAGCTCCAATCCAGTTCTGTACCACTATCTCAATCTAACATTTTCGGAAACAAATTCCACCATCATATCACTACTACAGTAATCTACCTCACATAAAAATCATCAACTCGAGTCCATACACCAACTCCCAAACATTTTTCCTCAAATCAAAATTGAAATCAATCAATCAATCGATCA
>JAQRGC012284868.1:0-14235 GCA_028659135.1 Plantago lanceolata
GACTTAACCTAATTTAGTCTTAATGGAATTGCTCATCAAAATTACAAGTTTCCTAACATGTTTGAACATAATCGTTGATCAACCAACAAGATTGAGATAAATATTGAGTTATTAGATTAGACACTTGAACCATAATCTAGACTCAATTGTAGTATTTGAGAATGAAAGGACCTTATCATAATAAGCCTTGCATCACGGGTGAGTTTGCTATTTCCTAGCAAACGTCCTTATGTATTTACATTGTCTAATAAGATCGATTAGGAATCTTATACATGGCCTTGATTGGATTAGTGCTTGATACATAAGGCACCTATGGGTCACACATTATTGGTGGTAGTTCTTATGAGTTAAATGATAATTATACCTTAATTAGATTAATAAAAATTATTATTATGGAGAAATTAATTGAAAATTGGATTTCAAATTAATTCAATATAGAGAGAAAATAAAATGATGAGGAAAAGAAGAATCGGACCGAGCCATAGTGGCCCAGCCCGATCGTCCGAACCAAGAACTGGCCCCGGTAGAGCCGGTTAATTGGGGCGTGTGGGATGTAGTTTTCGACTGCATTGTTTTCCTTGTTGGTTTTATTTCTTAAGTCCTAATTAAGTTAGTTCTTAATTAAGTTCAACTAAAAGTAAAATTCTTTGAGGACTTCTATTTGAGTGGGATTTTGATTAGGAAATTTGGTTAGGATTATTCATTATAAATATAGGAGCTATATTCTAGTAAATATTAATCCATTCTCTACAGTTCTTTAGAAGAATTCTCTCTAGCATATTTTCTCCATCTCTCTCAAGTTTCCTAACAACTTTGAAGAACTATCGTCGAAGATTTGAAATACGTTAGGCTTGATTCTCTAAGAGAGATACGTAGGAAACTTTGGATTTGATCCAAGCTCAGTCAAAATCTATTTGCTAGATTTCCGCGTAGAATTTCCAGCACAGCGCAACAGTTTTGTAAATTCGATTCCCGCTTCGTTATTATCCCGATCAAGTTGAAATTTGGAGGCCATATTCAAGATACGCTGATATAGATTTTGACTAGACGGATCATTGATCGGAGTTTCGGATCGCCAGAAATCGCAGGTCAAATAAAGACGGATTTTGCTGGAAATCTTATGATGGCAAGGAGCTTACGGTTTATAGGTAAGTAAAACCTAACCTCCCCAATACGTTGTATAAGTATAGAAAAATATGATCGTGTGTAAGAAAATTTTAATCTTCCGCTGCGCCATCTTAGATGTGATTTCTTCTTGCATATTTACTTTCTGGTTCCCACTAACTTCTGTAACACACGCCTCTTTTGAGATAAAGTGTAGTTTTTGAAAAGTACTAGCTGAGATTAACTTCTTCAACTAACTCAATCCAGTAGAAGAATCACAACTCTGTTTTACTTATTCGGTAAGCAAGTTGGATGATTCTTGAACAAGACTTTACAAGCTCAAGAGAAAGAACACTTAATGAAATTAAGTAATCTACTCTTTCACTAGTAGTTGTGTTTCAAGCTTAAGCATTGGATGGTTTTCAATAAGCAGGGTGGAGGGATTTCTTGTAAGTAAGTTTGTGGCTCGTGAAAATAACACCTCTCTTCTTCTCAACAACCATGTATTTATAGTGAACCAATCAGTCAGTTCGAATTTCAAATTCTTGGGCATGGAGACTGTAATATCACTATCTTGCCGTGAAGTCACTATCAAATGCTTTGTCTTCTTCTTTTTATCATAATGACTTCTGTAGCATTTAATGCTCATTTGAATTCAAAATCATCAAAGAGCTCCAGTGATTAGCAATTGACTTATACTCAACAACTCAGCAAGCTCAACCTACTCTATCATATAGATTTTAACTTAAGCCTACTTCATTGCTGAAAGTCAATGCTTTCCTCAGCAAGAGTCTTTTTCCAAGATAACTTGCGCAGAATTAATAAGTCTTCAGTCTTGTAGTCTTCTCTACTGAGTTATCAAGTACTTCAATGAATTGTAAAAAGACAACCACATCATCAGCAATCTAATACGAATATCTAGAAAAAATAAATTCTAATAGTCCTGCTGAAATGTGCCTCTCTTACAAGTGTCCTGAAAGTAAATACGTAAGTAAGCATCTCTAAGATGGCGCAGCGAAAAATTTATTTTTTATTATATACAACGATCTATGTTCTGATTATATGACATATTGAAAAAGTTAGATATACTTACTTGTTAACTTAAGCTAGTGGATATCAACTTCTTTGAATGAATCTGCAAGATCCTCGATTTTCTTGTCGGTGTAGCTTGCAACCTTGTCTTCAATGTCTTGATCAATGGAAAATGTCATCAAACTCTTCGTCAAGTTGATTCATGCACTTTCTTCAACCTTGGCATCCAACAATAGTCGCTTTCCAAAACCGTTAGGAAGATTTTATTCTAAATTTAAATTGGAGATGGAGAAAATATGCTGGAGAGAGTAATTCGTAGAGAATGAACCGCCAACACTAAAACATAGCCCCTATTTATAGTGTTGAGAATCCTAATTATTACCTACAAGCTCCCACTAAAATAAAGTCCTCAAAGGATTCTTATTTAAGTTGGACACAATTAGGAATTAATTTAGAACTCAAAACACAAAACAAATAAGGAAAAGAAGATGGGGTGGAGTATAACTCCACACCCCACCCCCACCCACCCGCGGGTCGGGTCGGACCCACGTGGCCCGGCCCGATCTTCATTTCTCTATTATTTTAATTCCTCTCTACATATTAAATTAACCTAAAATTCAATTTCCATTTAATTTCTCCATATTAATAATTACTAATGCATAATTATTACTATCTCACAAGAAAAGCTACCATGGTTTAAGTGTGATCCATAGGGCCTCATGTGTTTAGCACTAATCCTATCAATGTCTTGTAAAAGATTCATAATCGTTCTTAGTAGACAATATAAACACACGAGGACGTTTGTGAGGAAATAGTAAAACCACCTTTAATGTAAGGCTTATTATAATAAGGTCCTTTCATTCAACGAATATTACATTTGAGTCTAGATTATGGTTAGAAGTGTCTAATCCAATAACTCAAAATATTTCTCAATCTTGTTAGTTGATTTAATGATCATGTTTCAATACTATATTGAACACATCACATGCACCGACCGATGACTAATAATCACACTAACTATGAGATGTAATGTATTCTTGCATTTATAATTATTCATGAGGAATGAATCATATTCTTTGCTCAACTACAAATATCATGTACATCGTAATATACCCAGCTATAGTCGTATCTACCAAAGTAGGTACAATGGTGCAAGCATTGACTATAATCAAAGCATATTACTTAATAAATATATTTGTATTGACCTCAAGTCTAAGGACTAATATAATACAACTGAAATGTGATAAAGCATATACTGTCCATCTTCTAAGATTGTCTCTGGGACATATATCTTTCAATCTCGCACTTAACCTATAGCCAATCACTCTTAGAACACCAAGACTCCCAAAATGTTTGAGGTGTTTATCTACGCTCAAAGGTTTAGTGAAAGGGTAGGCCACGTTTTCCTCATTGGAGACTCGTTCTATACATACTTCTTTCCTAGCTACAAATTCTCTAATCAAATGATATTTCCAACATATATGCTTATTCTTGTTTGTGGATCTTGGCTCATTCGCTTGTGCAACATCATCATTGTTGTCGCAATAAACGGTGACAGAACTACAATCAGGAACTACCCCCGGCTCCTTCAAGAATTCCGCCAGCCATACGGCTTCCTGGGATGCTTCCGAAGTATCAATATACTTAGACTCAATTGTAGAATCTGCTAGAATCGCAGCAATTTATTCCATGTAACTACTGTGGGCGGCAGTCACATCACTAGTTGCAAAAAACTCAAAGATTAATTACAGAGAGAATGTGTAGCCAACTTCTTGCTTGGCTTATATAGTAATACAATGTGAATAAGCAACGCAGTTTCTACACCGTCATAAAGCACTTTGGTAAATATTTTCTGTGGAGATCCTCAACTTTTGGACGCTCAAAAGGTTCTTCACTTATTTTTCCTTCCTATGTTAGTTTCTTTCCATAAATAAGATCTTGTAAGATTCTATCTCCATGATCTCTTCATTCCTTATGGTGTTAGAAACTTGCACACAATAAATCAAACCCGTGGAACTAATTAATTGTTAAGAAAGACAAAATTAAATCTACGCATACACTGGTGTCAAGCAATCTCTATAGAGTGATGTCACCAGCACCAAGTCTTGAGACAAAGCCTAAGTGTCGAATGACACCAAGTCTTGATACCAAGCTTGGATGGTGCTGACACCACATCAAGAAACGAGTCTTCACAAACAAAAATTATAAGATTGTTTTCACTTATAACATTTATTTGCCCTAAATTATTGCTACACTCAGTTGGCTGCATTTTGGTATCCATGGTTGATTCTCATCAATGAACATGTAGTAGTAGTACTCAAGTACAGAGCACAATCCAAATCAATCTTACACCATGGGAAAGGTGAAGAATGTGATAGCTGATAAGTCTACTAACATAAATAATGTATAACTCTAGTAAAAAATGAAATTACTTTGATTTCACATTTGCAACAAATACACAAAGAATGAGAAAGATACATATTTTCTATGCTATTTTAGTGTACATAAAAATTAAGGAATTGTACACAAGAAGAATTCATCGAACTACAGAAAAAGAGAAATTTGCTGCTAATCTTCATTTGCTATGTATTATTCATGGGAGTGTACAGAAAATTCAAGAACAAAACAGAAAAAGAAAATTCGAACGGTACAGAAAATAAACTATTTCCCAAAAAAAAAAAAATCCAAAAAACTGTACATAAAAAAGAGAAAAATCGCTTTTGTTCCAAGTTCGAGTTTGCAGTAAAAACGGTATGGGTGTTTGGCAAGAAGGTGGTGGGTAGTAGAAAAAGAAGAAAGTGATGGAATATTGTGTTGATTGGGTATTAAGCTATAAAATAATAAAACTGGATTAAGTTATGCTTGGGAAGAGAAAATTAAAAATCAGCTTGTAAGCTGGTTAAACTTCTAAGAACCCCATGGACCTAGATGTAACTAATAAATTCGAGTGTGTTGCGGTGAGAAAAGAGCATGTAAGAGGAGAGTAATATATAGTGTCTGTTTGGCAAAACAAAGTGATAAGGTGACTGATAGCTGATAAGGTAGCTGAAAACTGATAAGGTAGCTGGTACCTGATCAGTCACCTTATTTTTAATAAGCTAGATATAGTAACATATCAAATCAGTCACCTGATCAGTCACCTTATTGGCATTCACCAAACAAACTTATTGTAAAATAAGGTGAAATCACCTGATAAGGTGACTGACAAGGCGACGCCAAACAGACACATAATAAATCCAAATGTGAAAAATTGAACATGACAACTCTTCCAAGATGATCCAACAACATTGAATGGATTCAATCAATAAATATGTTAACATTCACCCAAAAAATCAAAGTTGAAAGGTATAAGAATTGAACAAAATTTGTTTTAGGGTGTTCGTTTTTATTATCTAACCACACCAGTCATGAGGCTATTAACATTTGTCACAAGCCTGAAAACCTGATTAATCTTCTGGACCTAAATGTAACTGGTAAATTCGAGTGGTTGCGTTGAGAAAAGAGCATATAAGAGGGGAGTAACATGTAATAAATTCAAATATGAAAAATTAAATTCCGATGGAAAGGGAAAAGGACAACCCTCGAACTGAACATGGCAACTCTTCCCAGATGATCCAACAACATTGAATGGATTCACTCAATAAGCATGTAACTTTCACCCAAAGAGTCAAAGTTGGAAGTTTAAAGTTATAAGAATTTTACGAAATTTGTTTCAAACGTGTTCGTTTTCATTATCTTACCAAACCGGTCATGAGGTTATTAACATTTGTGCATGCAGCAGATAGGTTGTTAACGTACCGTTACAAAACTCAAACATCTCATATAACAACAACTAGATATCAATCACCAGATCAATATAGAACAATTCATCTCTTAAAATTTCAATATAACCTTCAGAACTTGAAGTCACAAACCGTCAGCATTCACTGGTCCACTACCATCGAATGCAAAAATAATCATTTTCAACTTGTTCGTAAGAACAAAGAGTTAGTTCCTAGAAATAAATCGATTATCATCGATTCTTTCTTTCTAAATTTACTTTCAAATCAACTTCACCGTTCTGTATATCGACCACCGGTGAACTTAGCCAACTATGCCTATTAACCGGTTTAGGACAACCTTCTAGAACAAAATCAAAACGCAAAGAGTAGTGAGCAAAACGCAAATAAGCTATAATAAATCATCAAATTTATTCATATTTCATTACCATCTTCTTCACTACCCTTGAGCACAACAAAAGGGGAAAAGAAATTCTCTGCAAATTCTTGTTGAAGCCCATTTACCAGGCATCATAATCATCATCATCCGATCTCTCCTTCTCTGTAAGTTTTTGTTTCTCATTCATCTGGACATACACGTAGCTGATTGATTAAGATTAGATGTTTTTTAAGTTTCTTGTTTTGCTGTTGTTGTTTTCAGGCTTAATTTTTCTTTAAAAAAATGGGTTCTACTGTAAGGGACAAACATATCAGGACTAATCGGAGAAATCGATCGGCAAGAATCGACCCAAATAACTCTGCCACCACTAACAACAACGGTGATGCGGCGAAGGTTAAACCTGGGGCAGTGGCCAAGAATTACCATATGGCCCTTAATGCTATGGCTGGAAAGGCCGATTCGGCTTCGGGTTTCGACGATAGTGGGTGGGGGTACTGCACCGAGGAAGAATTGGAGAAGATACTGTTAAGGAATTTGGAGTGTTTGTATAAAGAGGCGATTTCTAAACTCGTGTCATTGGGTTATGATGAGGAGGTGGTTTCGAAGGCGATTTTAAAGAATGGTCATTGTTATGGTGGGATGGATGTTTTGACTAACATTTTGCATAATTCTTTGGCTTATCTGAATAGTGGTGGTGGTGGTGGTGGTGGTGCTAGTAGTGATGAGGAGCCTGGGCTGGAGTTTGCAGACATGAGGCAGTTGGAGGAGTATTCGCTTGCCGGTATGGTGTCGTTGTTGCAGCAAATTAAGCCTCAGTTGAGTAAGGGTGATGCGATGTGGTGTTTGCTGATGAGTGATCTTCATGTCGGGCGTGCTAGTGTGATGGAGATTCCGGTTTTGCCATCGAGTGTGAATGGGAGTGGGAGTGGTTTGGGGAGTGGGACTGGGAAGCCTGATGCAGTTATTGGGAATGACGGTCCTATTGGGGTGACCCCTGCGTTGTGTAGGTTTCATGGTGGTTGGGGGTTTGGAAATGGTGGGACAGCTGAGTTTCCTGTGAATGGAATGAATGGTTTCTTGTCATATGCTTCGGAGATGGCATTGCAGAAAGACATTGAGTGTCCGAAGAGGTTTAATCTTAGTCCATCGATGAAGAGGCTGTTGAAAAGGAACGTTGCTATGTTTGCAGCTGGATTTAGGGCGAATTCGAAGCATTTCCAAAGCCAGTCACAGGCTTGCCCTAGCTCTTTATCTGCTGTGGATTCATCTGCAGGTTCTGGTAAAGCAGGAGAGGGTTCAGTGGTTAAAAGTGAAGAACCCCAGTATGTGAAGAACCAAGAGGTTGTAAACTCTGTGATGAGTAAGTTTAAGGACTTGAATCTTGATGAGAATTCAAAACCAGTGTCATTAGACCAGAAGGATGAAATGATACTAAATTTGGTTCACCAGATTAAGGACTTGGAGGAACAGGTGAAGGAACGTAAAGAGTGGGCACACAGGACGGCAATGCAAGCTGCAAAAAAGCTCTGCATTGATTTAACTGAACTTAAGACTCTCAGAATGGAGAGAGAGGAAACCCAGCGACTCAAGAAGGGAAAGCAAACCCTAGAAGACAGCACCATGAAGAGGCTATCTGAGATGGAAAATTCTCTGAGGAAAGCAAGCGGTCAAGTGGATCGTGCAAATGCTGCTGTTAGGAAGCTTGAGACTGAGAATGCTGAAATCAGAGCGGAGATGGAGTGCAATAAGCTAAATGCGTCTGAGTCGGTAAAGACATGCCTTGAAGTTGCAAAGAGGGAGAAAAAGCACCTGAAGAAGCTCTTGCAATGGGAGAAACAGAAAACTAAAATGCAGGAAGATATTGCTGCTGAGGAAAAGAAGATCGCTGATTTGCAGCAGGAGATGGAGGGAGTTGAAGCAGCTACAAAGGAAGCTGAGGTATGTGATAAGTAAACCTCTGCATGTATTTTTAATGCTAGTTACGTTGTTTTATGTGCGAGTGATATCATTTTCTGATGAACAATCTGCAGATTGCATGGTCATATGTTATGTGCGGCATAATAAATAATAATATTTGGTAACCAAATTTTGGTTTGGTTTTTCTGTTTGTTTGTTCCCTGTGATTAGGAGAAATAAACCTTATATTTCTGTCTGGAATGTAACTACCTTTTTTCAGCTGTTTGTGGCGAGGATTAGGAATATTAATAATGCAGTATATGGACACTTATGCTCTGATGGGTAGCAATGCCACCTCTAGAAATATACAGGGTCACCTAATTAGGCTCGCAATATTGATGAAGCAAACTTTGTTGCTTTTAAAGAAAATTTTATGCACTCTCTAATTTACCTCCTGTAAGCACCGAGGAGCAGTTGAAGGAGATACTTTTATGAATCCATAAACAGGACTCCTTAGAAGTAGCAAAAATTGCTCTGTGATTATAGCTGCCCCTAAGTAAGCTATCTTCTGATAGTTTACTGTATGCTTAGCTGAAAATGTAAAATAAAAAGAAGATATTATATGGTCTTTACTGCTGGAGCTCCTGTCTCGAATTTTTGTGATATTAGCTCCCCCACCCCGCCCCGCAACCCCCTGCCGGATATTGGCTTCTACTGTGCTATTAGCTATTTTCCAATCATTTCGCATAGATTTGATTTTGCTGTTCAGCTACTATTATTACATGCTTGTGCACTCCCAAACTGCTGAGCTGGATGGCAACTAGTACACCAACAGTCCAACATGCCGAATGTATTTATCTCTTTAGTCGCTAGGATTGTGAATCTATTCCTCTCTTTGTGTGCTACCGTCTGAATATAATGCTCTCTTTGAGTGATAACATTTTGAATCTAATGTTCTCTCATCTCTTGTTTTCTAATTCTCTCTTTAGCCAACAGCTTTTTTTCCCCATCAGTACTCTGAGTTCAATCCCAATTTTCTTACAAACGATGAACATGAGGCTTGAGCATTTCCATTTTTTCCCCTCCTAATTTGGTGCTTTAAATGCTAACTGATAAAGTATGTTTGAAGGAAAAGTGGAGGCAGGAGCAGAAGGCGAAAGAGGCCGCCGTTGCACAGCTGGAAGAAGAACGTCGCCTCAAAGAATTTGCAGAGGCCAACAACAAAAGAAAGCTGGAAGCGCTGCGTCTGAAGATAGAGATAGATTTTCAGCGCCACAAGGATGATCTCCAGCGCCTTGAGCAAGAGTACACTCGCCTTAAAGAGTCTGCACAATCTACCGAGCTGGGACAGCCCAATGAGACATGGACAGAAAACTCTACTGCTGTCAACTCAGAAGGTGACTCTATTGCAAGGCTTTTGCATGAACTTGATTTAGAGGATCCTTCGGAGAAAGAGGCCGGTTGTGATAGGGCATGCATCCTCTGCATGAAAGATGAAGTTTCTGTTGTTTTCCTTCCTTGTGCTCATCAGGTCATTTGCACAAACTGCAATGACACCTATGCCAAGAAAGGTAAAGCAACCTGTCCTTGCTGCAGGGCTCCTATCGAACAAAGGATTCGAGTTTATGGTGCCAGTTCGTAATTTGGAGCTGCAAATATTGCATCATATATAGAAAAAAAACTCTAATACTTATCTTACCTGTGAGGCCGGATTTATTTGCATTTTGAAAATTTTCTAAATGACTGGTTTGCTTGTTTTTTACTACCATAATGCTGGCTGGGCTTCAGTCAGCATGCATATATGAACTTTATGTGTTGTGTGTAAATAAATAGCAAACCCTTTTCCGGCTGGCGTTAAATTCTCATAAAAGTCAAGATTTTATTAAACATGTTTTATTAAACATGTCAATACTTATTCTACCTAAGCTATTCTACTCAAGTGTTAGGTATAAGGTGATGATTTTCCTATTGTTTAGAAAAATCAATCAATCAATACTTTCACGAGACTTACTCATCACTTCTACTGTTTGATGTTATGCCTGGATAATACATGTAACCGTGCGTTTTCTGTGCTAATACCTCATGCGTAGGGTTCAAGTTCGTGCGTTTTCTGTGCTAATACCTCATGCGTATGGTTCAAGTTCGTAAATATGACTAGTATACACTATACACTATGTTTAACTGCCGGAGCCGGAGGTTGAGCCGGTCACCCTCCAAAAAAGGTTTGACCATGATCGGATTGGTTCAAAAGGTTTGAGCCGCATTGAGCAAATATACGTATAATATACACAGTAGCTTATGAGAAAGTGAAGTTATTTTCATCAAGTATAACAAACGGTACAGTTGAAGTTACTGAAATCTCTGCAGAAATTTGGATCTTAGATGTGTTCGAATTGAACTATTACATTAAGTACATGCTCGAACAAGAATTTGTTCTTACATCTTAGACTGAAGAGTTTTCCTTGTAGAACCTGTTTCTCCAGAGCTTTGCTTCTGATATCTGTCCCTGGCTTTCAAAAGGAGCGAATGTACCTCATCGAAGTGAGGTTGAGTTGCATTCTTCGTGTCCTCGATCCATTTCAGGACCCTCTTGTGAGGGCTTAATATTCGGTCCCGGTCCTCCTCGTCTAACAGCTGTATAAAATAGGAAAAAAAGATCTCATAACCTCTACAAGATATCACTGCAACTTGTTCAATTCATTGCATCACACACACATGCAAGTAATCAGCAGGCGGAAATCATAATTTTAGCCGTTTCAAAAAAAATAAATAAATAAATCAGCAGGCGGAAATATGTACCTCAAGCTGCATAATCTCACACACTAAACTGAGATCAGCTATAGAAGGCTGGAGGTTTCCAACCAAGAAACGGTCGCTTCCTTTGAGCCAAACAGATTCGATCTTAGTGAGAGAGGTGGAAAGAATTTTCTTGGATTCTGCTGCTGCTTTCGGGTTCAAAGGTAGCCCGAATGAAGGTGCAAGCTTGACATTAAATACATATCCAGCTGGACACAAGCAAGATGAAGTCAATCAGATGATATATGAAGAGAGAAACACTCTAAAACTAGGGAGTACAAAGCTTTGGGATAACATCAACTCAGGCAGTTCTCTCAACACGATAAGTTTACTTTAAACCAACTCTGGTTCTCCTGGACTAGTGGGATGACATAACAGAGAGGTTTTAAACTACCTCTGAGACAAAGAAACAGGTGTAATGTAAAGACAAAGTACAGTGAAAAAGAAAAAAAGAATAATGTTTTACACAAAGCACCTGCTCCCGAACGTAGATTTGAGTGATGCCAATCCAACACTGACTGAATTTTTGCTCTTACAAAAACATCTTTAGGGTACCTGAAAGGAGAACCTTTAGATTGCAAAAGAAAGTACAGGCAGATACCGTCTTCTAGGATAATGAGAATGGAAGAAAGAAAAGGTATTCTGGGTATGAATAAAGTCTGAGGTCACTCGAAAAGAAGAATATTTGTTCAACAGTTAACATGATCAAACTGACAGTCTATATATGGTTTGATGTTCAAGTTGCACCACTGTTTTAATCATTTTCAGAAAGCAATAGTATTATACTACTATTATGATTCGTGATGGGTATATCTCTAGATCGTAAGGGTTTAAAATACTTTAGCCATTCGCAGGGGCGGAGCTAGGATCGAAGGTCGCGTATAGTGATGAAAGACACGGAATTTTTTTATTACAAGGATCATTACTTTTATTGTTAGTGATGAAAAACTGTGCATATGGCCTAAGAATTTGTAGTTTTTATTAACAATTCACATATATGTATGCTAAAAGAAACAAAAGCAAACAAGAAAGGGTAGGGCATGATGCCAAAAAATTTTCAAAACTAGTGTAAATTTTTTTGTTTTTTTAAGGGTGGGGCAAGAGCCCTACCCAAACTCTACATACCTCCGCCCCAGGCCATTGACCAACTATCACTATTAACATACAGTAGGACTGTAGGTAACAAAGTAGTTAAACTACTCTCAAAAGAAGGTAGGCACATAAGGTGCTCTATCTAACGGTGGTCACTGATTTAAGCACTGGAAACAGCCTCTGAGCAAAAAATACAGGGCAAAGGCTTAGTTGTGCTTAAACAAATTCAACCTTTTACTCATCTGCTACAATTGAGGCATAATTATCAAAGCAGAAATTAACTTGACAATGTTTGAGACAGAAACTCACCAATGATCAGCAACTCCTGGGAACGCACCAGCCAAATAGATCAGGATCGCGTGACTGCAGTGACATTGCTCAGAAATTTAGAGATTGGCATGTCTATATACTTCTTATAAGCACTTAGATACAGATATAACGGAAACAAAAATAAAATAAGCAAACCCTGAGCAGTAAAAAGATGCTGTGTGACTTTCAGTTGTCCAACTGAGCCACAATCCGAGCACAAAGAGCTACGGTTTTGTGGAACCTCAATCTACCCGTCCCAATGAAAAACCTTTGCCAGTGATGCTATTAACCACAAAAGTTCAAAATTCCAGGCTTATATTCGTAACATCTGTTTGTGATTTGTCCCCCAATCACCCAATGTTTTCGTGAAGCAACTGTTTACGGTCTCCAAAACATGGGGCAAAACATCAACTAGGCATACATAGATGGTTTGTAGCAAATTTTCTGAATGATTAATCGCACAAATACCATATATTGGGTACTAACAATCTTTCGAAACACATTACATCTCCAGTGAAGCCTAAACAACAAATTGATACATCAAATACAAGATGAAACCCTGCTGCTAAACCGGGGAATCGGACTCATAGGATCACAACAAGGACCTACGTTCAGCAAATAAAGAACCTAGTTTATATGATCTAAAAAAAAAAACAAGAACTTGAGGTCACCTTTCAAAAAGCTTGTAGGATCTTCCATGAACTATTGCAGGAACTTTTCTAAAGGGGTTTATGTCTGCAACAAAAAAGATACTGAATTAGGCTTGTCCGAAATCTGAACAAGAATTGAATTGATCTGAACCGAATGAATGGTACAATAAAAAAAAGAAAACTAATTAAATCTAAACTGAACTCAATTTTTCACCTTACAAGCAAAACCATAATATCTGAAAATAATTAATTAAAAAAATAAACCAAGAAACTAATTTTCACCTCCAAATTCAGGGGACAAGTTCTGGCGCTTGGCAAGGTTAACCTTGACCTCTTCAAAATCGATCTTATTTAGTCTGAAAACAGAAACACATATCATATGAGCTATGAGCTAAGCGTAAAGTTGAAGTGAAAAATCAAGAATTTAACGGAATGAAGGGAACTGGGAAGAATTAGTTACTTGCAGAAGATAATGATTGCTCGTGAGGGTTGGGAAAACCGATCTGCATAAACTTTAAGCGTCATTCTCAGCCTCAGCTTCCGACACGGCCAAGCCAAACAACTGGTGGTGGTGAGCACACAATTATGGAGTAGTTGCTCTAAATTATAGATGAAAGCAATATTAGAGTATTATACATTGAATACAATTATAGTTAGACACCGAATTAGACCATTTACATCTATATACCTTTTTTAATATCGCAAAGTCTCGGGACGGTCTCTTTTTAAATTATAGAAGGGATGAGATTTATTTGCAATTATTTATATTTTCTTAAAAAATTTAAGGATATTTTTGTAATAAAAAAAGTTTGGAGACTTTTCAACAAATTTGATATTTAGGCATAAACATTCGGTGGTAAATTCTTAATTACTAAAAGTTGAGGGACTTTTCTGCAAAAATGTGAAATACAACCCTTCTATTACAGATTATATGTATTATAGGTTAAATCATACTCCCTCTGTTCCATATTAATCTTCCTAACTTTCATTTTTTAGCGTTCCATTACATTCTTCCTAACACAAAAATGGAAAGTTTTTATCCCTACTCATCAATTCTTTATTATTTCTCTTTCCTACTTTATACACTTTCTCTCATACTCCCTCCATAACAAAATATAAGATGTTTTGGCACTTTTACACATATTAAGAAAATATGATCTTCATCAATTTTGTTGTTGAAAAGGTTGCAAAAAAACAT
>JAQRGC012284869.1:0-13887 GCA_028659135.1 Plantago lanceolata
GACTTAACCTAATTTAGTCTTAATGGAATTGCTCATCAAAATTACAAGTTTCCTAACATGTTTGAACATAATCGTTGATCAACCAACAAGATTGAGATAAATATTGAGTTATTAGATTAGACACTTGAACCATAATCTAGACTCAATTGTAGTATTTGAGAATGAAAGGACCTTATCATAATAAGCCTTGCATCACGGGTGAGTTTGCTATTTCCTAGCAAACGTCCTTATGTATTTACATTGTCTAATAAGATCGATTAGGAATCTTATACATGGCCTTGATTGGATTAGTGCTTGATACATAAGGCACCTATGGGTCACACATTATTGGTGGTAGTTCTTATGAGTTAAATGATAATTATACCTTAATTAGATTAATAAAAATTATTATTATGGAGAAATTAATTGAAAATTGGATTTCAAATTAATTCAATATAGAGAGAAAATAAAATGATGAGGAAAAGAAGAATCGGACCGAGCCATAGTGGCCCAGCCCGATCGTCCGAACCAAGAACTGGCCCCGGTAGAGCCGGTTAATTGGGGCGTGTGGGATGTAGTTTTCGACTGCATTGTTTTCCTTGTTGGTTTTATTTCTTAAGTCCTAATTAAGTTAGTTCTTAATTAAGTTCAACTAAAAGTAAAATTCTTTGAGGACTTCTATTTGAGTGGGATTTTGATTAGGAAATTTGGTTAGGATTATTCATTATAAATATAGGAGCTATATTCTAGTAAATATTAATCCATTCTCTACAGTTCTTTAGAAGAATTCTCTCTAGCATATTTTCTCCATCTCTCTCAAGTTTCCTAACAACTTTGAAGAACTATCGTCGAAGATTTGAAATACGTTAGGCTTGATTCTCTAAGAGAGATACGTAGGAAACTTTGGATTTGATCCAAGCTCAGTCAAAATCTATTTGCTAGATTTCCGCGTAGAATTTCCAGCACAGCGCAACAGTTTTGTAAATTCGATTCCCGCTTCGTTATTATCCCGATCAAGTTGAAATTTGGAGGCCATATTCAAGATACGCTGATATAGATTTTGACTAGACGGATCATTGATCGGAGTTTCGGATCGCCAGAAATCGCAGGTCAAATAAAGACGGATTTTGCTGGAAATCTTATGATGGCAAGGAGCTTACGGTTTATAGGTAAGTAAAACCTAACCTCCCCAATACGTTGTATAAGTATAGAAAAATATGATCGTGTGTAAGAAAATTTTAATCTTCCGCTGCGCCATCTTAGATGTGATTTCTTCTTGCATATTTACTTTCTGGTTCCCACTAACTTCTGTAACACACGCCTCTTTTGAGATAAAGTGTAGTTTTTGAAAAGTACTAGCTGAGATTAACTTCTTCAACTAACTCAATCCAGTAGAAGAATCACAACTCTGTTTTACTTATTCGGTAAGCAAGTTGGATGATTCTTGAACAAGACTTTACAAGCTCAAGAGAAAGAACACTTAATGAAATTAAGTAATCTACTCTTTCACTAGTAGTTGTGTTTCAAGCTTAAGCATTGGATGGTTTTCAATAAGCAGGGTGGAGGGATTTCTTGTAAGTAAGTTTGTGGCTCGTGAAAATAACACCTCTCTTCTTCTCAACAACCATGTATTTATAGTGAACCAATCAGTCAGTTCGAATTTCAAATTCTTGGGCATGGAGACTGTAATATCACTATCTTGCCGTGAAGTCACTATCAAATGCTTTGTCTTCTTCTTTTTATCATAATGACTTCTGTAGCATTTAATGCTCATTTGAATTCAAAATCATCAAAGAGCTCCAGTGATTAGCAATTGACTTATACTCAACAACTCAGCAAGCTCAACCTACTCTATCATATAGATTTTAACTTAAGCCTACTTCATTGCTGAAAGTCAATGCTTTCCTCAGCAAGAGTCTTTTTCCAAGATAACTTGCGCAGAATTAATAAGTCTTCAGTCTTGTAGTCTTCTCTACTGAGTTATCAAGTACTTCAATGAATTGTAAAAAGACAACCACATCATCAGCAATCTAATACGAATATCTAGAAAAAATAAATTCTAATAGTCCTGCTGAAATGTGCCTCTCTTACAAGTGTCCTGAAAGTAAATACGTAAGTAAGCATCTCTAAGATGGCGCAGCGAAAAATTTATTTTTTATTATATACAACGATCTATGTTCTGATTATATGACATATTGAAAAAGTTAGATATACTTACTTGTTAACTTAAGCTAGTGGATATCAACTTCTTTGAATGAATCTGCAAGATCCTCGATTTTCTTGTCGGTGTAGCTTGCAACCTTGTCTTCAATGTCTTGATCAATGGAAAATGTCATCAAACTCTTCGTCAAGTTGATTCATGCACTTTCTTCAACCTTGGCATCCAACAATAGTCGCTTTCCAAAACCGTTAGGAAGATTTTATTCTAAATTTAAATTGGAGATGGAGAAAATATGCTGGAGAGAGTAATTCGTAGAGAATGAACCGCCAACACTAAAACATAGCCCCTATTTATAGTGTTGAGAATCCTAATTATTACCTACAAGCTCCCACTAAAATAAAGTCCTCAAAGGATTCTTATTTAAGTTGGACACAATTAGGAATTAATTTAGAACTCAAAACACAAAACAAATAAGGAAAAGAAGATGGGGTGGAGTATAACTCCACACCCCACCCCCACCCACCCGCGGGTCGGGTCGGACCCACGTGGCCCGGCCCGATCTTCATTTCTCTATTATTTTAATTCCTCTCTACATATTAAATTAACCTAAAATTCAATTTCCATTTAATTTCTCCATATTAATAATTACTAATGCATAATTATTACTATCTCACAAGAAAAGCTACCATGGTTTAAGTGTGATCCATAGGGCCTCATGTGTTTAGCACTAATCCTATCAATGTCTTGTAAAAGATTCATAATCGTTCTTAGTAGACAATATAAACACACGAGGACGTTTGTGAGGAAATAGTAAAACCACCTTTAATGTAAGGCTTATTATAATAAGGTCCTTTCATTCAACGAATATTACATTTGAGTCTAGATTATGGTTAGAAGTGTCTAATCCAATAACTCAAAATATTTCTCAATCTTGTTAGTTGATTTAATGATCATGTTTCAATACTATATTGAACACATCACATGCACCGACCGATGACTAATAATCACACTAACTATGAGATGTAATGTATTCTTGCATTTATAATTATTCATGAGGAATGAATCATATTCTTTGCTCAACTACAAATATCATGTACATCGTAATATACCCAGCTATAGTCGTATCTACCAAAGTAGGTACAATGGTGCAAGCATTGACTATAATCAAAGCATATTACTTAATAAATATATTTGTATTGACCTCAAGTCTAAGGACTAATATAATACAACTGAAATGTGATAAAGCATATACTGTCCATCTTCTAAGATTGTCTCTGGGACATATATCTTTCAATCTCGCACTTAACCTATAGCCAATCACTCTTAGAACACCAAGACTCCCAAAATGTTTGAGGTGTTTATCTACGCTCAAAGGTTTAGTGAAAGGGTAGGCCACGTTTTCCTCATTGGAGACTCGTTCTATACATACTTCTTTCCTAGCTACAAATTCTCTAATCAAATGATATTTCCAACATATATGCTTATTCTTGTTTGTGGATCTTGGCTCATTCGCTTGTGCAACATCATCATTGTTGTCGCAATAAACGGTGACAGAACTACAATCAGGAACTACCCCCGGCTCCTTCAAGAATTCCGCCAGCCATACGGCTTCCTGGGATGCTTCCGAAGTATCAATATACTTAGACTCAATTGTAGAATCTGCTAGAATCGCAGCAATTTATTCCATGTAACTACTGTGGGCGGCAGTCACATCACTAGTTGCAAAAAACTCAAAGATTAATTACAGAGAGAATGTGTAGCCAACTTCTTGCTTGGCTTATATAGTAATACAATGTGAATAAGCAACGCAGTTTCTACACCGTCATAAAGCACTTTGGTAAATATTTTCTGTGGAGATCCTCAACTTTTGGACGCTCAAAAGGTTCTTCACTTATTTTTCCTTCCTATGTTAGTTTCTTTCCATAAATAAGATCTTGTAAGATTCTATCTCCATGATCTCTTCATTCCTTATGGTGTTAGAAACTTGCACACAATAAATCAAACCCGTGGAACTAATTAATTGTTAAGAAAGACAAAATTAAATCTACGCATACACTGGTGTCAAGCAATCTCTATAGAGTGATGTCACCAGCACCAAGTCTTGAGACAAAGCCTAAGTGTCGAATGACACCAAGTCTTGATACCAAGCTTGGATGGTGCTGACACCACATCAAGAAACGAGTCTTCACAAACAAAAATTATAAGATTGTTTTCACTTATAACATTTATTTGCCCTAAATTATTGCTACACTCAGTTGGCTGCATTTTGGTATCCATGGTTGATTCTCATCAATGAACATGTAGTAGTAGTACTCAAGTACAGAGCACAATCCAAATCAATCTTACACCATGGGAAAGGTGAAGAATGTGATAGCTGATAAGTCTACTAACATAAATAATGTATAACTCTAGTAAAAAATGAAATTACTTTGATTTCACATTTGCAACAAATACACAAAGAATGAGAAAGATACATATTTTCTATGCTATTTTAGTGTACATAAAAATTAAGGAATTGTACACAAGAAGAATTCATCGAACTACAGAAAAAGAGAAATTTGCTGCTAATCTTCATTTGCTATGTATTATTCATGGGAGTGTACAGAAAATTCAAGAACAAAACAGAAAAAGAAAATTCGAACGGTACAGAAAATAAACTATTTCCCAAAAAAAAAAAAATCCAAAAAACTGTACATAAAAAAGAGAAAAATCGCTTTTGTTCCAAGTTCGAGTTTGCAGTAAAAACGGTATGGGTGTTTGGCAAGAAGGTGGTGGGTAGTAGAAAAAGAAGAAAGTGATGGAATATTGTGTTGATTGGGTATTAAGCTATAAAATAATAAAACTGGATTAAGTTATGCTTGGGAAGAGAAAATTAAAAATCAGCTTGTAAGCTGGTTAAACTTCTAAGAACCCCATGGACCTAGATGTAACTAATAAATTCGAGTGTGTTGCGGTGAGAAAAGAGCATGTAAGAGGAGAGTAATATATAGTGTCTGTTTGGCAAAACAAAGTGATAAGGTGACTGATAGCTGATAAGGTAGCTGAAAACTGATAAGGTAGCTGGTACCTGATCAGTCACCTTATTTTTAATAAGCTAGATATAGTAACATATCAAATCAGTCACCTGATCAGTCACCTTATTGGCATTCACCAAACAAACTTATTGTAAAATAAGGTGAAATCACCTGATAAGGTGACTGACAAGGCGACGCCAAACAGACACATAATAAATCCAAATGTGAAAAATTGAACATGACAACTCTTCCAAGATGATCCAACAACATTGAATGGATTCAATCAATAAATATGTTAACATTCACCCAAAAAATCAAAGTTGAAAGGTATAAGAATTGAACAAAATTTGTTTTAGGGTGTTCGTTTTTATTATCTAACCACACCAGTCATGAGGCTATTAACATTTGTCACAAGCCTGAAAACCTGATTAATCTTCTGGACCTAAATGTAACTGGTAAATTCGAGTGGTTGCGTTGAGAAAAGAGCATATAAGAGGGGAGTAACATGTAATAAATTCAAATATGAAAAATTAAATTCCGATGGAAAGGGAAAAGGACAACCCTCGAACTGAACATGGCAACTCTTCCCAGATGATCCAACAACATTGAATGGATTCACTCAATAAGCATGTAACTTTCACCCAAAGAGTCAAAGTTGGAAGTTTAAAGTTATAAGAATTTTACGAAATTTGTTTCAAACGTGTTCGTTTTCATTATCTTACCAAACCGGTCATGAGGTTATTAACATTTGTGCATGCAGCAGATAGGTTGTTAACGTACCGTTACAAAACTCAAACATCTCATATAACAACAACTAGATATCAATCACCAGATCAATATAGAACAATTCATCTCTTAAAATTTCAATATAACCTTCAGAACTTGAAGTCACAAACCGTCAGCATTCACTGGTCCACTACCATCGAATGCAAAAATAATCATTTTCAACTTGTTCGTAAGAACAAAGAGTTAGTTCCTAGAAATAAATCGATTATCATCGATTCTTTCTTTCTAAATTTACTTTCAAATCAACTTCACCGTTCTGTATATCGACCACCGGTGAACTTAGCCAACTATGCCTATTAACCGGTTTAGGACAACCTTCTAGAACAAAATCAAAACGCAAAGAGTAGTGAGCAAAACGCAAATAAGCTATAATAAATCATCAAATTTATTCATATTTCATTACCATCTTCTTCACTACCCTTGAGCACAACAAAAGGGGAAAAGAAATTCTCTGCAAATTCTTGTTGAAGCCCATTTACCAGGCATCATAATCATCATCATCCGATCTCTCCTTCTCTGTAAGTTTTTGTTTCTCATTCATCTGGACATACACGTAGCTGATTGATTAAGATTAGATGTTTTTTAAGTTTCTTGTTTTGCTGTTGTTGTTTTCAGGCTTAATTTTTCTTTAAAAAAATGGGTTCTACTGTAAGGGACAAACATATCAGGACTAATCGGAGAAATCGATCGGCAAGAATCGACCCAAATAACTCTGCCACCACTAACAACAACGGTGATGCGGCGAAGGTTAAACCTGGGGCAGTGGCCAAGAATTACCATATGGCCCTTAATGCTATGGCTGGAAAGGCCGATTCGGCTTCGGGTTTCGACGATAGTGGGTGGGGGTACTGCACCGAGGAAGAATTGGAGAAGATACTGTTAAGGAATTTGGAGTGTTTGTATAAAGAGGCGATTTCTAAACTCGTGTCATTGGGTTATGATGAGGAGGTGGTTTCGAAGGCGATTTTAAAGAATGGTCATTGTTATGGTGGGATGGATGTTTTGACTAACATTTTGCATAATTCTTTGGCTTATCTGAATAGTGGTGGTGGTGGTGGTGGTGGTGCTAGTAGTGATGAGGAGCCTGGGCTGGAGTTTGCAGACATGAGGCAGTTGGAGGAGTATTCGCTTGCCGGTATGGTGTCGTTGTTGCAGCAAATTAAGCCTCAGTTGAGTAAGGGTGATGCGATGTGGTGTTTGCTGATGAGTGATCTTCATGTCGGGCGTGCTAGTGTGATGGAGATTCCGGTTTTGCCATCGAGTGTGAATGGGAGTGGGAGTGGTTTGGGGAGTGGGACTGGGAAGCCTGATGCAGTTATTGGGAATGACGGTCCTATTGGGGTGACCCCTGCGTTGTGTAGGTTTCATGGTGGTTGGGGGTTTGGAAATGGTGGGACAGCTGAGTTTCCTGTGAATGGAATGAATGGTTTCTTGTCATATGCTTCGGAGATGGCATTGCAGAAAGACATTGAGTGTCCGAAGAGGTTTAATCTTAGTCCATCGATGAAGAGGCTGTTGAAAAGGAACGTTGCTATGTTTGCAGCTGGATTTAGGGCGAATTCGAAGCATTTCCAAAGCCAGTCACAGGCTTGCCCTAGCTCTTTATCTGCTGTGGATTCATCTGCAGGTTCTGGTAAAGCAGGAGAGGGTTCAGTGGTTAAAAGTGAAGAACCCCAGTATGTGAAGAACCAAGAGGTTGTAAACTCTGTGATGAGTAAGTTTAAGGACTTGAATCTTGATGAGAATTCAAAACCAGTGTCATTAGACCAGAAGGATGAAATGATACTAAATTTGGTTCACCAGATTAAGGACTTGGAGGAACAGGTGAAGGAACGTAAAGAGTGGGCACACAGGACGGCAATGCAAGCTGCAAAAAAGCTCTGCATTGATTTAACTGAACTTAAGACTCTCAGAATGGAGAGAGAGGAAACCCAGCGACTCAAGAAGGGAAAGCAAACCCTAGAAGACAGCACCATGAAGAGGCTATCTGAGATGGAAAATTCTCTGAGGAAAGCAAGCGGTCAAGTGGATCGTGCAAATGCTGCTGTTAGGAAGCTTGAGACTGAGAATGCTGAAATCAGAGCGGAGATGGAGTGCAATAAGCTAAATGCGTCTGAGTCGGTAAAGACATGCCTTGAAGTTGCAAAGAGGGAGAAAAAGCACCTGAAGAAGCTCTTGCAATGGGAGAAACAGAAAACTAAAATGCAGGAAGATATTGCTGCTGAGGAAAAGAAGATCGCTGATTTGCAGCAGGAGATGGAGGGAGTTGAAGCAGCTACAAAGGAAGCTGAGGTATGTGATAAGTAAACCTCTGCATGTATTTTTAATGCTAGTTACGTTGTTTTATGTGCGAGTGATATCATTTTCTGATGAACAATCTGCAGATTGCATGGTCATATGTTATGTGCGGCATAATAAATAATAATATTTGGTAACCAAATTTTGGTTTGGTTTTTCTGTTTGTTTGTTCCCTGTGATTAGGAGAAATAAACCTTATATTTCTGTCTGGAATGTAACTACCTTTTTTCAGCTGTTTGTGGCGAGGATTAGGAATATTAATAATGCAGTATATGGACACTTATGCTCTGATGGGTAGCAATGCCACCTCTAGAAATATACAGGGTCACCTAATTAGGCTCGCAATATTGATGAAGCAAACTTTGTTGCTTTTAAAGAAAATTTTATGCACTCTCTAATTTACCTCCTGTAAGCACCGAGGAGCAGTTGAAGGAGATACTTTTATGAATCCATAAACAGGACTCCTTAGAAGTAGCAAAAATTGCTCTGTGATTATAGCTGCCCCTAAGTAAGCTATCTTCTGATAGTTTACTGTATGCTTAGCTGAAAATGTAAAATAAAAAGAAGATATTATATGGTCTTTACTGCTGGAGCTCCTGTCTCGAATTTTTGTGATATTAGCTCCCCCACCCCGCCCCGCAACCCCCTGCCGGATATTGGCTTCTACTGTGCTATTAGCTATTTTCCAATCATTTCGCATAGATTTGATTTTGCTGTTCAGCTACTATTATTACATGCTTGTGCACTCCCAAACTGCTGAGCTGGATGGCAACTAGTACACCAACAGTCCAACATGCCGAATGTATTTATCTCTTTAGTCGCTAGGATTGTGAATCTATTCCTCTCTTTGTGTGCTACCGTCTGAATATAATGCTCTCTTTGAGTGATAACATTTTGAATCTAATGTTCTCTCATCTCTTGTTTTCTAATTCTCTCTTTAGCCAACAGCTTTTTTTCCCCATCAGTACTCTGAGTTCAATCCCAATTTTCTTACAAACGATGAACATGAGGCTTGAGCATTTCCATTTTTTCCCCTCCTAATTTGGTGCTTTAAATGCTAACTGATAAAGTATGTTTGAAGGAAAAGTGGAGGCAGGAGCAGAAGGCGAAAGAGGCCGCCGTTGCACAGCTGGAAGAAGAACGTCGCCTCAAAGAATTTGCAGAGGCCAACAACAAAAGAAAGCTGGAAGCGCTGCGTCTGAAGATAGAGATAGATTTTCAGCGCCACAAGGATGATCTCCAGCGCCTTGAGCAAGAGTACACTCGCCTTAAAGAGTCTGCACAATCTACCGAGCTGGGACAGCCCAATGAGACATGGACAGAAAACTCTACTGCTGTCAACTCAGAAGGTGACTCTATTGCAAGGCTTTTGCATGAACTTGATTTAGAGGATCCTTCGGAGAAAGAGGCCGGTTGTGATAGGGCATGCATCCTCTGCATGAAAGATGAAGTTTCTGTTGTTTTCCTTCCTTGTGCTCATCAGGTCATTTGCACAAACTGCAATGACACCTATGCCAAGAAAGGTAAAGCAACCTGTCCTTGCTGCAGGGCTCCTATCGAACAAAGGATTCGAGTTTATGGTGCCAGTTCGTAATTTGGAGCTGCAAATATTGCATCATATATAGAAAAAAAACTCTAATACTTATCTTACCTGTGAGGCCGGATTTATTTGCATTTTGAAAATTTTCTAAATGACTGGTTTGCTTGTTTTTTACTACCATAATGCTGGCTGGGCTTCAGTCAGCATGCATATATGAACTTTATGTGTTGTGTGTAAATAAATAGCAAACCCTTTTCCGGCTGGCGTTAAATTCTCATAAAAGTCAAGATTTTATTAAACATGTTTTATTAAACATGTCAATACTTATTCTACCTAAGCTATTCTACTCAAGTGTTAGGTATAAGGTGATGATTTTCCTATTGTTTAGAAAAATCAATCAATCAATACTTTCACGAGACTTACTCATCACTTCTACTGTTTGATGTTATGCCTGGATAATACATGTAACCGTGCGTTTTCTGTGCTAATACCTCATGCGTAGGGTTCAAGTTCGTGCGTTTTCTGTGCTAATACCTCATGCGTATGGTTCAAGTTCGTAAATATGACTAGTATACACTATACACTATGTTTAACTGCCGGAGCCGGAGGTTGAGCCGGTCACCCTCCAAAAAAGGTTTGACCATGATCGGATTGGTTCAAAAGGTTTGAGCCGCATTGAGCAAATATACGTATAATATACACAGTAGCTTATGAGAAAGTGAAGTTATTTTCATCAAGTATAACAAACGGTACAGTTGAAGTTACTGAAATCTCTGCAGAAATTTGGATCTTAGATGTGTTCGAATTGAACTATTACATTAAGTACATGCTCGAACAAGAATTTGTTCTTACATCTTAGACTGAAGAGTTTTCCTTGTAGAACCTGTTTCTCCAGAGCTTTGCTTCTGATATCTGTCCCTGGCTTTCAAAAGGAGCGAATGTACCTCATCGAAGTGAGGTTGAGTTGCATTCTTCGTGTCCTCGATCCATTTCAGGACCCTCTTGTGAGGGCTTAATATTCGGTCCCGGTCCTCCTCGTCTAACAGCTGTATAAAATAGGAAAAAAAGATCTCATAACCTCTACAAGATATCACTGCAACTTGTTCAATTCATTGCATCACACACACATGCAAGTAATCAGCAGGCGGAAATCATAATTTTAGCCGTTTCAAAAAAAATAAATAAATAAATCAGCAGGCGGAAATATGTACCTCAAGCTGCATAATCTCACACACTAAACTGAGATCAGCTATAGAAGGCTGGAGGTTTCCAACCAAGAAACGGTCGCTTCCTTTGAGCCAAACAGATTCGATCTTAGTGAGAGAGGTGGAAAGAATTTTCTTGGATTCTGCTGCTGCTTTCGGGTTCAAAGGTAGCCCGAATGAAGGTGCAAGCTTGACATTAAATACATATCCAGCTGGACACAAGCAAGATGAAGTCAATCAGATGATATATGAAGAGAGAAACACTCTAAAACTAGGGAGTACAAAGCTTTGGGATAACATCAACTCAGGCAGTTCTCTCAACACGATAAGTTTACTTTAAACCAACTCTGGTTCTCCTGGACTAGTGGGATGACATAACAGAGAGGTTTTAAACTACCTCTGAGACAAAGAAACAGGTGTAATGTAAAGACAAAGTACAGTGAAAAAGAAAAAAAGAATAATGTTTTACACAAAGCACCTGCTCCCGAACGTAGATTTGAGTGATGCCAATCCAACACTGACTGAATTTTTGCTCTTACAAAAACATCTTTAGGGTACCTGAAAGGAGAACCTTTAGATTGCAAAAGAAAGTACAGGCAGATACCGTCTTCTAGGATAATGAGAATGGAAGAAAGAAAAGGTATTCTGGGTATGAATAAAGTCTGAGGTCACTCGAAAAGAAGAATATTTGTTCAACAGTTAACATGATCAAACTGACAGTCTATATATGGTTTGATGTTCAAGTTGCACCACTGTTTTAATCATTTTCAGAAAGCAATAGTATTATACTACTATTATGATTCGTGATGGGTATATCTCTAGATCGTAAGGGTTTAAAATACTTTAGCCATTCGCAGGGGCGGAGCTAGGATCGAAGGTCGCGTATAGTGATGAAAGACACGGAATTTTTTTATTACAAGGATCATTACTTTTATTGTTAGTGATGAAAAACTGTGCATATGGCCTAAGAATTTGTAGTTTTTATTAACAATTCACATATATGTATGCTAAAAGAAACAAAAGCAAACAAGAAAGGGTAGGGCATGATGCCAAAAAATTTTCAAAACTAGTGTAAATTTTTTTGTTTTTTTAAGGGTGGGGCAAGAGCCCTACCCAAACTCTACATACCTCCGCCCCAGGCCATTGACCAACTATCACTATTAACATACAGTAGGACTGTAGGTAACAAAGTAGTTAAACTACTCTCAAAAGAAGGTAGGCACATAAGGTGCTCTATCTAACGGTGGTCACTGATTTAAGCACTGGAAACAGCCTCTGAGCAAAAAATACAGGGCAAAGGCTTAGTTGTGCTTAAACAAATTCAACCTTTTACTCATCTGCTACAATTGAGGCATAATTATCAAAGCAGAAATTAACTTGACAATGTTTGAGACAGAAACTCACCAATGATCAGCAACTCCTGGGAACGCACCAGCCAAATAGATCAGGATCGCGTGACTGCAGTGACATTGCTCAGAAATTTAGAGATTGGCATGTCTATATACTTCTTATAAGCACTTAGATACAGATATAACGGAAACAAAAATAAAATAAGCAAACCCTGAGCAGTAAAAAGATGCTGTGTGACTTTCAGTTGTCCAACTGAGCCACAATCCGAGCACAAAGAGCTACGGTTTTGTGGAACCTCAATCTACCCGTCCCAATGAAAAACCTTTGCCAGTGATGCTATTAACCACAAAAGTTCAAAATTCCAGGCTTATATTCGTAACATCTGTTTGTGATTTGTCCCCCAATCACCCAATGTTTTCGTGAAGCAACTGTTTACGGTCTCCAAAACATGGGGCAAAACATCAACTAGGCATACATAGATGGTTTGTAGCAAATTTTCTGAATGATTAATCGCACAAATACCATATATTGGGTACTAACAATCTTTCGAAACACATTACATCTCCAGTGAAGCCTAAACAACAAATTGATACATCAAATACAAGATGAAACCCTGCTGCTAAACCGGGGAATCGGACTCATAGGATCACAACAAGGACCTACGTTCAGCAAATAAAGAACCTAGTTTATATGATCTAAAAAAAAAAACAAGAACTTGAGGTCACCTTTCAAAAAGCTTGTAGGATCTTCCATGAACTATTGCAGGAACTTTTCTAAAGGGGTTTATGTCTGCAACAAAAAAGATACTGAATTAGGCTTGTCCGAAATCTGAACAAGAATTGAATTGATCTGAACCGAATGAATGGTACAATAAAAAAAAGAAAACTAATTAAATCTAAACTGAACTCAATTTTTCACCTTACAAGCAAAACCATAATATCTGAAAATAATTAATTAAAAAAATAAACCAAGAAACTAATTTTCACCTCCAAATTCAGGGGACAAGTTCTGGCGCTTGGCAAGGTTAACCTTGACCTCTTCAAAATCGATCTTATTTAGTCTGAAAACAGAAACACATATCATATGAGCTATGAGCTAAGCGTAAAGTTGAAGTGAAAAATCAAGAATTTAACGGAATGAAGGGAACTGGGAAGAATTAGTTACTTGCAGAAGATAATGATTGCTCGTGAGGGTTGGGAAAACCGATCTGCATAAACTTTAAGCGTCATTCTCAGCCTCAGCTTCCGACACGGCCAAGCCAAACAACTGGTGGTGGTGAGCACACAATTATGGAGTAGTTGCTCTAAATTATAGATGAAAGCAATATTAGAGTACTAGTAATAACCCGTGGCTAAGTTGGGCTTAACCAAAATAAAAGAAGAGTCGTTTGTCAAAATTAAAGAAAGAGGTATAGTAAAGTCATCATATGAAGTAAAAACAGTAGTCTCTGAATTATACAGTCCTATAAATTATTTGATCAAACAAAACATCTACTTGGAGACCTTATGAAGAACTTCCTTGTACACAACATTGATGGTTGTGTCGGTAGTATTT
>JAQRGC012284870.1:0-13881 GCA_028659135.1 Plantago lanceolata
TACTCTAATATTGCTTTCATCTATAATTTAGAGCAACTACTCCATAATTGTGTGCTCACCACCACCAGTTGTTTGGCTTGGCCGTGTCGGAAGCTGAGGCTGAGAATGACGCTTAAAGTTTATGCAGATCGGTTTTCCCAACCCTCACGAGCAATCATTATCTTCTGCAAGTAACTAATTCTTCCCAGTTCCCTTCATTCCGTTAAATTCTTGATTTTTCACTTCAACTTTACGCTTAGCTCATAGCTCATATGATATGTGTTTCTGTTTTCAGACTAAATAAGATCGATTTTGAAGAGGTCAAGGTTAACCTTGCCAAGCGCCAGAACTTGTCCCCTGAATTTGGAGGTGAAAATTAGTTTCTTGGTTTATTTTTTTAATTAATTATTTTCAGATATTATGGTTTTGCTTGTAAGGTGAAAAATTGAGTTCAGTTTAGATTTAATTAGTTTTCTTTTTTTTATTGTACCATTCATTCGGTTCAGATCAATTCAATTCTTGTTCAGATTTCGGACAAGCCTAATTCAGTATCTTTTTTGTTGCAGACATAAACCCCTTTAGAAAAGTTCCTGCAATAGTTCATGGAAGATCCTACAAGCTTTTTGAAAGGTGACCTCAAGTTCTTGTTTTTTTTTTTAGATCATATAAACTAGGTTCTTTATTTGCTGAACGTAGGTCCTTGTTGTGATCCTATGAGTCCGATTCCCCGGTTTAGCAGCAGGGTTTCATCTTGTATTTGATGTATCAATTTGTTGTTTAGGCTTCACTGGAGATGTAATGTGTTTCGAAAGATTGTTAGTACCCAATATATGGTATTTGTGCGATTAATCATTCAGAAAATTTGCTACAAACCATCTATGTATGCCTAGTTGATGTTTTGCCCCATGTTTTGGAGACCGTAAACAGTTGCTTCACGAAAACATTGGGTGATTGGGGGACAAATCACAAACAGATGTTACGAATATAAGCCTGGAATTTTGAACTTTTGTGGTTAATAGCATCACTGGCAAAGGTTTTTCATTGGGACGGGTAGATTGAGGTTCCACAAAACCGTAGCTCTTTGTGCTCGGATTGTGGCTCAGTTGGACAACTGAAAGTCACACAGCATCTTTTTACTGCTCAGGGTTTGCTTATTTTATTTTTGTTTCCGTTATATCTGTATCTAAGTGCTTATAAGAAGTATATAGACATGCCAATCTCTAAATTTCTGAGCAATGTCACTGCAGTCACGCGATCCTGATCTATTTGGCTGGTGCGTTCCCAGGAGTTGCTGATCATTGGTGAGTTTCTGTCTCAAACATTGTCAAGTTAATTTCTGCTTTGATAATTATGCCTCAATTGTAGCAGATGAGTAAAAGGTTGAATTTGTTTAAGCACAACTAAGCCTTTGCCCTGTATTTTTTGCTCAGAGGCTGTTTCCAGTGCTTAAATCAGTGACCACCGTTAGATAGAGCACCTTATGTGCCTACCTTCTTTTGAGAGTAGTTTAACTACTTTGTTACCTACAGTCCTACTGTATGTTAATAGTGATAGTTGGTCAATGGCCTGGGGCGGAGGTATGTAGAGTTTGGGTAGGGCTCTTGCCCCACCCTTAAAAAAACAAAAAAATTTACACTAGTTTTGAAAATTTTTTGGCATCATGCCCTACCCTTTCTTGTTTGCTTTTGTTTCTTTTAGCATACATATATGTGAATTGTTAATAAAAACTACAAATTCTTAGGCCATATGCACAGTTTTTCATCACTAACAATAAAAGTAATGATCCTTGTAATAAAAAAATTCCGTGTCTTTCATCACTATACGCGACCTTCGATCCTAGCTCCGCCCCTGCGAATGGCTAAAGTATTTTAAACCCTTACGATCTAGAGATATACCCATCACGAATCATAATAGTAGTATAATACTATTGCTTTCTGAAAATGATTAAAACAGTGGTGCAACTTGAACATCAAACCATATATAGACTGTCAGTTTGATCATGTTAACTGTTGAACAAATATTCTTCTTTTCGAGTGACCTCAGACTTTATTCATACCCAGAATACCTTTTCTTTCTTCCATTCTCATTATCCTAGAAGACGGTATCTGCCTGTACTTTCTTTTGCAATCTAAAGGTTCTCCTTTCAGGTACCCTAAAGATGTTTTTGTAAGAGCAAAAATTCAGTCAGTGTTGGATTGGCATCACTCAAATCTACGTTCGGGAGCAGGTGCTTTGTGTAAAACATTATTCTTTTTTTCTTTTTCACTGTACTTTGTCTTTACATTACACCTGTTTCTTTGTCTCAGAGGTAGTTTAAAACCTCTCTGTTATGTCATCCCACTAGTCCAGGAGAACCAGAGTTGGTTTAAAGTAAACTTATCGTGTTGAGAGAACTGCCTGAGTTGATGTTATCCCAAAGCTTTGTACTCCCTAGTTTTAGAGTGTTTCTCTCTTCATATATCATCTGATTGACTTCATCTTGCTTGTGTCCAGCTGGATATGTATTTAATGTCAAGCTTGCACCTTCATTCGGGCTACCTTTGAACCCGAAAGCAGCAGCAGAATCCAAGAAAATTCTTTCCACCTCTCTCACTAAGATCGAATCTGTTTGGCTCAAAGGAAGCGACCGTTTCTTGGTTGGAAACCTCCAGCCTTCTATAGCTGATCTCAGTTTAGTGTGTGAGATTATGCAGCTTGAGGTACATATTTCCGCCTGCTGATTTATTTATTTATTTTTTTTGAAACGGCTAAAATTATGATTTCCGCCTGCTGATTACTTGCATGTGTGTGTGATGCAATGAATTGAACAAGTTGCAGTGATATCTTGTAGAGGTTATGAGATCTTTTTTTCCTATTTTATACAGCTGTTAGACGAGGAGGACCGGGACCGAATATTAAGCCCTCACAAGAGGGTCCTGAAATGGATCGAGGACACGAAGAATGCAACTCAACCTCACTTCGATGAGGTACATTCGCTCCTTTTGAAAGCCAGGGACAGATATCAGAAGCAAAGCTCTGGAGAAACAGGTTCTACAAGGAAAACTCTTCAGTCTAAGATGTAAGAACAAATTCTTGTTCGAGCATGTACTTAATGTAATAGTTCAATTCGAACACATCTAAGATCCAAATTTCTGCAGAGATTTCAGTAACTTCAACTGTACCGTTTGTTATACTTGATGAAAATAACTTCACTTTCTCATAAGCTACTGTGTATATTATACGTATATTTGCTCAATGCGGCTCAAACCTTTTGAACCAATCCGATCATGGTCAAACCTTTTTTGGAGGGTGACCGGCTCAACCTCCGGCTCCGGCAGTTAAACATAGTGTATAGTGTATACTAGTCATATTTACGAACTTGAACCATACGCATGAGGTATTAGCACAGAAAACGCACGAACTTGAACCCTACGCATGAGGTATTAGCACAGAAAACGCACGGTTACATGTATTATCCAGGCATAACATCAAACAGTAGAAGTGATGAGTAAGTCTCGTGAAAGTATTGATTGATTGATTTTTCTAAACAATAGGAAAATCATCACCTTATACCTAACACTTGAGTAGAATAGCTTAGGTAGAATAAGTATTGACATGTTTAATAAAACATGTTTAATAAAATCTTGACTTTTATGAGAATTTAACGCCAGCCGGAAAAGGGTTTGCTATTTATTTACACACAACACATAAAGTTCATATATGCATGCTGACTGAAGCCCAGCCAGCATTATGGTAGTAAAAAACAAGCAAACCAGTCATTTAGAAAATTTTCAAAATGCAAATAAATCCGGCCTCACAGGTAAGATAAGTATTAGAGTTTTTTTTCTATATATGATGCAATATTTGCAGCTCCAAATTACGAACTGGCACCATAAACTCGAATCCTTTGTTCGATAGGAGCCCTGCAGCAAGGACAGGTTGCTTTACCTTTCTTGGCATAGGTGTCATTGCAGTTTGTGCAAATGACCTGATGAGCACAAGGAAGGAAAACAACAGAAACTTCATCTTTCATGCAGAGGATGCATGCCCTATCACAACCGGCCTCTTTCTCCGAAGGATCCTCTAAATCAAGTTCATGCAAAAGCCTTGCAATAGAGTCACCTTCTGAGTTGACAGCAGTAGAGTTTTCTGTCCATGTCTCATTGGGCTGTCCCAGCTCGGTAGATTGTGCAGACTCTTTAAGGCGAGTGTACTCTTGCTCAAGGCGCTGGAGATCATCCTTGTGGCGCTGAAAATCTATCTCTATCTTCAGACGCAGCGCTTCCAGCTTTCTTTTGTTGTTGGCCTCTGCAAATTCTTTGAGGCGACGTTCTTCTTCCAGCTGTGCAACGGCGGCCTCTTTCGCCTTCTGCTCCTGCCTCCACTTTTCCTTCAAACATACTTTATCAGTTAGCATTTAAAGCACCAAATTAGGAGGGGAAAAAATGGAAATGCTCAAGCCTCATGTTCATCGTTTGTAAGAAAATTGGGATTGAACTCAGAGTACTGATGGGGAAAAAAAGCTGTTGGCTAAAGAGAGAATTAGAAAACAAGAGATGAGAGAACATTAGATTCAAAATGTTATCACTCAAAGAGAGCATTATATTCAGACGGTAGCACACAAAGAGAGGAATAGATTCACAATCCTAGCGACTAAAGAGATAAATACATTCGGCATGTTGGACTGTTGGTGTACTAGTTGCCATCCAGCTCAGCAGTTTGGGAGTGCACAAGCATGTAATAATAGTAGCTGAACAGCAAAATCAAATCTATGCGAAATGATTGGAAAATAGCTAATAGCACAGTAGAAGCCAATATCCGGCAGGGGGTTGCGGGGCGGGGTGGGGGAGCTAATATCACAAAAATTCGAGACAGGAGCTCCAGCAGTAAAGACCATATAATATCTTCTTTTTATTTTACATTTTCAGCTAAGCATACAGTAAACTATCAGAAGATAGCTTACTTAGGGGCAGCTATAATCACAGAGCAATTTTTGCTACTTCTAAGGAGTCCTGTTTATGGATTCATAAAAGTATCTCCTTCAACTGCTCCTCGGTGCTTACAGGAGGTAAATTAGAGAGTGCATAAAATTTTCTTTAAAAGCAACAAAGTTTGCTTCATCAATATTGCGAGCCTAATTAGGTGACCCTGTATATTTCTAGAGGTGGCATTGCTACCCATCAGAGCATAAGTGTCCATATACTGCATTATTAATATTCCTAATCCTCGCCACAAACAGCTGAAAAAAGGTAGTTACATTCCAGACAGAAATATAAGGTTTATTTCTCCTAATCACAGGGAACAAACAAACAGAAAAACCAAACCAAAATTTGGTTACCAAATATTATTATTTATTATGCCGCACATAACATATGACCATGCAATCTGCAGATTGTTCATCAGAAAATGATATCACTCGCACATAAAACAACGTAACTAGCATTAAAAATACATGCAGAGGTTTACTTATCACATACCTCAGCTTCCTTTGTAGCTGCTTCAACTCCCTCCATCTCCTGCTGCAAATCAGCGATCTTCTTTTCCTCAGCAGCAATATCTTCCTGCATTTTAGTTTTCTGTTTCTCCCATTGCAAGAGCTTCTTCAGGTGCTTTTTCTCCCTCTTTGCAACTTCAAGGCATGTCTTTACCGACTCAGACGCATTTAGCTTATTGCACTCCATCTCCGCTCTGATTTCAGCATTCTCAGTCTCAAGCTTCCTAACAGCAGCATTTGCACGATCCACTTGACCGCTTGCTTTCCTCAGAGAATTTTCCATCTCAGATAGCCTCTTCATGGTGCTGTCTTCTAGGGTTTGCTTTCCCTTCTTGAGTCGCTGGGTTTCCTCTCTCTCCATTCTGAGAGTCTTAAGTTCAGTTAAATCAATGCAGAGCTTTTTTGCAGCTTGCATTGCCGTCCTGTGTGCCCACTCTTTACGTTCCTTCACCTGTTCCTCCAAGTCCTTAATCTGGTGAACCAAATTTAGTATCATTTCATCCTTCTGGTCTAATGACACTGGTTTTGAATTCTCATCAAGATTCAAGTCCTTAAACTTACTCATCACAGAGTTTACAACCTCTTGGTTCTTCACATACTGGGGTTCTTCACTTTTAACCACTGAACCCTCTCCTGCTTTACCAGAACCTGCAGATGAATCCACAGCAGATAAAGAGCTAGGGCAAGCCTGTGACTGGCTTTGGAAATGCTTCGAATTCGCCCTAAATCCAGCTGCAAACATAGCAACGTTCCTTTTCAACAGCCTCTTCATCGATGGACTAAGATTAAACCTCTTCGGACACTCAATGTCTTTCTGCAATGCCATCTCCGAAGCATATGACAAGAAACCATTCATTCCATTCACAGGAAACTCAGCTGTCCCACCATTTCCAAACCCCCAACCACCATGAAACCTACACAACGCAGGGGTCACCCCAATAGGACCGTCATTCCCAATAACTGCATCAGGCTTCCCAGTCCCACTCCCCAAACCACTCCCACTCCCATTCACACTCGATGGCAAAACCGGAATCTCCATCACACTAGCACGCCCGACATGAAGATCACTCATCAGCAAACACCACATCGCATCACCCTTACTCAACTGAGGCTTAATTTGCTGCAACAACGACACCATACCGGCAAGCGAATACTCCTCCAACTGCCTCATGTCTGCAAACTCCAGCCCAGGCTCCTCATCACTACTAGCACCACCACCACCACCACCACCACTATTCAGATAAGCCAAAGAATTATGCAAAATGTTAGTCAAAACATCCATCCCACCATAACAATGACCATTCTTTAAAATCGCCTTCGAAACCACCTCCTCATCATAACCCAATGACACGAGTTTAGAAATCGCCTCTTTATACAAACACTCCAAATTCCTTAACAGTATCTTCTCCAATTCTTCCTCGGTGCAGTACCCCCACCCACTATCGTCGAAACCCGAAGCCGAATCGGCCTTTCCAGCCATAGCATTAAGGGCCATATGGTAATTCTTGGCCACTGCCCCAGGTTTAACCTTCGCCGCATCACCGTTGTTGTTAGTGGTGGCAGAGTTATTTGGGTCGATTCTTGCCGATCGATTTCTCCGATTAGTCCTGATATGTTTGTCCCTTACAGTAGAACCCATTTTTTTAAAGAAAAATTAAGCCTGAAAACAACAACAGCAAAACAAGAAACTTAAAAAACATCTAATCTTAATCAATCAGCTACGTGTATGTCCAGATGAATGAGAAACAAAAACTTACAGAGAAGGAGAGATCGGATGATGATGATTATGATGCCTGGTAAATGGGCTTCAACAAGAATTTGCAGAGAATTTCTTTTCCCCTTTTGTTGTGCTCAAGGGTAGTGAAGAAGATGGTAATGAAATATGAATAAATTTGATGATTTATTATAGCTTATTTGCGTTTTGCTCACTACTCTTTGCGTTTTGATTTTGTTCTAGAAGGTTGTCCTAAACCGGTTAATAGGCATAGTTGGCTAAGTTCACCGGTGGTCGATATACAGAACGGTGAAGTTGATTTGAAAGTAAATTTAGAAAGAAAGAATCGATGATAATCGATTTATTTCTAGGAACTAACTCTTTGTTCTTACGAACAAGTTGAAAATGATTATTTTTGCATTCGATGGTAGTGGACCAGTGAATGCTGACGGTTTGTGACTTCAAGTTCTGAAGGTTATATTGAAATTTTAAGAGATGAATTGTTCTATATTGATCTGGTGATTGATATCTAGTTGTTGTTATATGAGATGTTTGAGTTTTGTAACGGTACGTTAACAACCTATCTGCTGCATGCACAAATGTTAATAACCTCATGACCGGTTTGGTAAGATAATGAAAACGAACACGTTTGAAACAAATTTCGTAAAATTCTTATAACTTTAAACTTCCAACTTTGACTCTTTGGGTGAAAGTTACATGCTTATTGAGTGAATCCATTCAATGTTGTTGGATCATCTGGGAAGAGTTGCCATGTTCAGTTCGAGGGTTGTCCTTTTCCCTTTCCATCGGAATTTAATTTTTCATATTTGAATTTATTACATGTTACTCCCCTCTTATATGCTCTTTTCTCAACGCAACCACTCGAATTTACCAGTTACATTTAGGTCCAGAAGATTAATCAGGTTTTCAGGCTTGTGACAAATGTTAATAGCCTCATGACTGGTGTGGTTAGATAATAAAAACGAACACCCTAAAACAAATTTTGTTCAATTCTTATACCTTTCAACTTTGATTTTTTGGGTGAATGTTAACATATTTATTGATTGAATCCATTCAATGTTGTTGGATCATCTTGGAAGAGTTGTCATGTTCAATTTTTCACATTTGGATTTATTATGTGTCTGTTTGGCGTCGCCTTGTCAGTCACCTTATCAGGTGATTTCACCTTATTTTACAATAAGTTTGTTTGGTGAATGCCAATAAGGTGACTGATCAGGTGACTGATTTGATATGTTACTATATCTAGCTTATTAAAAATAAGGTGACTGATCAGGTACCAGCTACCTTATCAGTTTTCAGCTACCTTATCAGCTATCAGTCACCTTATCACTTTGTTTTGCCAAACAGACACTATATATTACTCTCCTCTTACATGCTCTTTTCTCACCGCAACACACTCGAATTTATTAGTTACATCTAGGTCCATGGGGTTCTTAGAAGTTTAACCAGCTTACAAGCTGATTTTTAATTTTCTCTTCCCAAGCATAACTTAATCCAGTTTTATTATTTTATAGCTTAATACCCAATCAACACAATATTCCATCACTTTCTTCTTTTTCTACTACCCACCACCTTCTTGCCAAACACCCATAC
Organism: Plantago lanceolata; assembly: GCA_028659135.1. Classification (NCBI taxonomy): domain Eukaryota; kingdom Viridiplantae; phylum Streptophyta; class Magnoliopsida; order Lamiales; family Plantaginaceae; genus Plantago; species Plantago lanceolata. The sequence continues at coordinate 8,781 of JAQRGC012284870.1, forward strand.
CGTTTTTACTGCAAACTCGAACTTGGAACAAAAGCGATTTTTCTCTTTTTTATGTACAGTTTTTTGGATTTTTTTTTTTTTGGGAAATAGTTTATTTTCTGTACCGTTCGAATTTTCTTTTTCTGTTTTGTTCTTGAATTTTCTGTACACTCCCATGAATAATACATAGCAAATGAAGATTAGCAGCAAATTTCTCTTTTTCTGTAGTTCGATGAATTCTTCTTGTGTACAATTCCTTAATTTTTATGTACACTAAAATAGCATAGAAAATATGTATCTTTCTCATTCTTTGTGTATTTGTTGCAAATGTGAAATCAAAGTAATTTCATTTTTTACTAGAGTTATACATTATTTATGTTAGTAGACTTATCAGCTATCACATTCTTCACCTTTCCCATGGTGTAAGATTGATTTGGATTGTGCTCTGTACTTGAGTACTACTACTACATGTTCATTGATGAGAATCAACCATGGATACCAAAATGCAGCCAACTGAGTGTAGCAATAATTTAGGGCAAATAAATGTTATAAGTGAAAACAATCTTATAATTTTTGTTTGTGAAGACTCGTTTCTTGATGTGGTGTCAGCACCATCCAAGCTTGGTATCAAGACTTGGTGTCATTCGACACTTAGGCTTTGTCTCAAGACTTGGTGCTGGTGACATCACTCTATAGAGATTGCTTGACACCAGTGTATGCGTAGATTTAATTTTGTCTTTCTTAACAATTAATTAGTTCCACGGGTTTGATTTATTGTGTGCAAGTTTCTAACACCATAAGGAATGAAGAGATCATGGAGATAGAATCTTACAAGATCTTATTTATGGAAAGAAACTAACATAGGAAGGAAAAATAAGTGAAGAACCTTTTGAGCGTCCAAAAGTTGAGGATCTCCACAGAAAATATTTACCAAAGTGCTTTATGACGGTGTAGAAACTGCGTTGCTTATTCACATTGTATTACTATATAAGCCAAGCAAGAAGTTGGCTACACATTCTCTCTGTAATTAATCTTTGAGTTTTTTGCAACTAGTGATGTGACTGCCGCCCACAGTAGTTACATGGAATAAATTGCTGCGATTCTAGCAGATTCTACAATTGAGTCTAAGTATATTGATACTTCGGAAGCATCCCAGGAAGCCGTATGGCTGGCGGAATTCTTGAAGGAGCCGGGGGTAGTTCCTGATTGTAGTTCTGTCACCGTTTATTGCGACAACAATGATGATGTTGCACAAGCGAATGAGCCAAGATCCACAAACAAGAATAAGCATATATGTTGGAAATATCATTTGATTAGAGAATTTGTAGCTAGGAAAGAAGTATGTATAGAACGAGTCTCCAATGAGGAAAACGTGGCCTACCCTTTCACTAAACCTTTGAGCGTAGATAAACACCTCAAACATTTTGGGAGTCTTGGTGTTCTAAGAGTGATTGGCTATAGGTTAAGTGCGAGATTGAAAGATATATGTCCCAGAGACAATCTTAGAAGATGGACAGTATATGCTTTATCACATTTCAGTTGTATTATATTAGTCCTTAGACTTGAGGTCAATACAAATATATTTATTAAGTAATATGCTTTGATTATAGTCAATGCTTGCACCATTGTACCTACTTTGGTAGATACGACTATAGCTGGGTATATTACGATGTACATGATATTTGTAGTTGAGCAAAGAATATGATTCATTCCTCATGAATAATTATAAATGCAAGAATACATTACATCTCATAGTTAGTGTGATTATTAGTCATCGGTCGGTGCATGTGATGTGTTCAATATAGTATTGAAACATGATCATTAAATCAACTAACAAGATTGAGAAATATTTTGAGTTATTGGATTAGACACTTCTAACCATAATCTAGACTCAAATGTAATATTCGTTGAATGAAAGGACCTTATTATAATAAGCCTTACATTAAAGGTGGTTTTACTATTTCCTCACAAACGTCCTCGTGTGTTTATATTGTCTACTAAGAACGATTATGAATCTTTTACAAGACATTGATAGGATTAGTGCTAAACACATGAGGCCCTATGGATCACACTTAAACCATGGTAGCTTTTCTTGTGAGATAGTAATAATTATGCATTAGTAATTATTAATATGGAGAAATTAAATGGAAATTGAATTTTAGGTTAATTTAATATGTAGAGAGGAATTAAAATAATAGAGAAATGAAGATCGGGCCGGGCCACGTGGGTCCGACCCGACCCGCGGGTGGGTGGGGGTGGGGTGTGGAGTTATACTCCACCCCATCTTCTTTTCCTTATTTGTTTTGTGTTTTGAGTTCTAAATTAATTCCTAATTGTGTCCAACTTAAATAAGAATCCTTTGAGGACTTTATTTTAGTGGGAGCTTGTAGGTAATAATTAGGATTCTCAACACTATAAATAGGGGCTATGTTTTAGTGTTGGCGGTTCATTCTCTACGAATTACTCTCTCCAGCATATTTTCTCCATCTCCAATTTAAATTTAGAATAAAATCTTCCTAACGGTTTTGGAAAGCGACTATTGTTGGATGCCAAGGTTGAAGAAAGTGCATGAATCAACTTGACGAAGAGTTTGATGACATTTTCCATTGATCAAGACATTGAAGACAAGGTTGCAAGCTACACCGACAAGAAAATCGAGGATCTTGCAGATTCATTCAAAGAAGTTGATATCCACTAGCTTAAGTTAACAAGTAAGTATATCTAACTTTTTCAATATGTCATATAATCAGAACATAGATCGTTGTATATAATAAAAAATAAATTTTTCGCTGCGCCATCTTAGAGATGCTTACTTACGTATTTACTTTCAGGACACTTGTAAGAGAGGCACATTTCAGCAGGACTATTAGAATTTATTTTTTCTAGATATTCGTATTAGATTGCTGATGATGTGGTTGTCTTTTTACAATTCATTGAAGTACTTGATAACTCAGTAGAGAAGACTACAAGACTGAAGACTTATTAATTCTGCGCAAGTTATCTTGGAAAAAGACTCTTGCTGAGGAAAGCATTGACTTTCAGCAATGAAGTAGGCTTAAGTTAAAATCTATATGATAGAGTAGGTTGAGCTTGCTGAGTTGTTGAGTATAAGTCAATTGCTAATCACTGGAGCTCTTTGATGATTTTGAATTCAAATGAGCATTAAATGCTACAGAAGTCATTATGATAAAAAGAAGAAGACAAAGCATTTGATAGTGACTTCACGGCAAGATAGTGATATTACAGTCTCCATGCCCAAGAATTTGAAATTCGAACTGACTGATTGGTTCACTATAAATACATGGTTGTTGAGAAGAAGAGAGGTGTTATTTTCACGAGCCACAAACTTACTTACAAGAAATCCCTCCACCCTGCTTATTGAAAACCATCCAATGCTTAAGCTTGAAACACAACTACTAGTGAAAGAGTAGATTACTTAATTTCATTAAGTGTTCTTTCTCTTGAGCTTGTAAAGTCTTGTTCAAGAATCATCCAACTTGCTTACCGAATAAGTAAAACAGAGTTGTGATTCTTCTACTGGATTGAGTTAGTTGAAGAAGTTAATCTCAGCTAGTACTTTTCAAAAACTACACTTTATCTCAAAAGAGGCGTGTGTTACAGAAGTTAGTGGGAACCAGAAAGTAAATATGCAAGAAGAAATCACATCTAAGATGGCGCAGCGGAAGATTAAAATTTTCTTACACACGATCATATTTTTCTATACTTATACAACGTATTGGGGAGGTTAGGTTTTACTTACCTATAAACCGTAAGCTCCTTGCCATCATAAGATTTCCAGCAAAATCCGTCTTTATTTGACCTGCGATTTCTGGCGATCCGAAACTCCGATCAATGATCCGTCTAGTCAAAATCTATATCAGCGTATCTTGAATATGGCCTCCAAATTTCAACTTGATCGGGATAATAACGAAGCGGGAATCGAATTTACAAAACTGTTGCGCTGTGCTGGAAATTCTACGCGGAAATCTAGCAAATAGATTTTGACTGAGCTTGGATCAAATCCAAAGTTTCCTACGTATCTCTCTTAGAGAATCAAGCCTAACGTATTTCAAATCTTCGACGATAGTTCTTCAAAGTTGTTAGGAAACTTGAGAGAGATGGAGAAAATATGCTAGAGAGAATTCTTCTAAAGAACTGTAGAGAATGGATTAATATTTACTAGAATATAGCTCCTATATTTATAATGAATAATCCTAACCAAATTTCCTAATCAAAATCCCACTCAAATAGAAGTCCTCAAAGAATTTTACTTTTAGTTGAACTTAATTAAGAACTAACTTAATTAGGACTTAAGAAATAAAACCAACAAGGAAAACAATGCAGTCGAAAACTACATCCCACACGCCCCAATTAACCGGCTCTACCGGGGCCAGTTCTTGGTTCGGACGATCGGGCTGGGCCACTATGGCTCGGTCCGATTCTTCTTTTCCTCATCATTTTATTTTCTCTCTATATTGAATTAATTTGAAATCCAATTTTCAATTAATTTCTCCATAATAATAATTTTTATTAATCTAATTAAGGTATAATTATCATTTAACTCATAAGAACTACCACCAATAATGTGTGACCCATAGGTGCCTTATGTATCAAGCACTAATCCAATCAAGGCCATGTATAAGATTCCTAATCGATCTTATTAGACAATGTAAATACATAAGGACGTTTGCTAGGAAATAGCAAACTCACCCGTGATGCAAGGCTTATTATGATAAGGTCCTTTCATTCTCAAATACTACAATTGAGTCTAGATTATGGTTCAAGTGTCTAATCTAATAACTCAATATTTATCTCAATCTTGTTGGTTGATCAACGATTATGTTCAAACATGTTAGGAAACTTGTAATTTTGATGAGCAATTCCATTAAGACTAAATTAGGTTAAGTCTAAAAATTAGTACTCTTAAGCCTATAGGAAATTTGTTAGAAAGGCACTTGTACAAGAGGAACATTTCAGCAGGATATTTTAGCTTTAAATTCCTAGTATTCGTATTAGGATGCTGATGACGTATTTGTTATGTAAACAATTTATTGAGGCACTTAGTAACCTAGCAGATGAAGAGTACGAAGACTGAAGACTCAAGTAAAATCTGCATAAGGGT
>JAQRGC012284890.1:0-10608 GCA_028659135.1 Plantago lanceolata
TAGTCTGGTAGTTTCAGAACTTTTTTCCGTTCCATATTTGAACTCTGCTGCTGGCGCTACCTCATAACGTCAACGTGGCATCACACGATTGGTCGAACTGCGTCATCTGTACCCTTCTAACTTGAAAACTTTCGAAAATCAAAACCTATAAATACTCATCACTCACCACCCAAAAAATACACAGTAAGAAACAACAGAGAAAATATGAGACGCATGGCCATGAACAGTTCCAAGGCTTTCTCCCTTTGCTTTCTCCTCCTCTTCCTTTCAGGTACAAATCCCGTTCCGTTTCGTTCTACTGCTTCAACTGTACTATTATGAATCTATGATCAGCTTTTCGATAAAACTTGTACAGAGAATATTACAGGCTCATAATCGTTAAACAGTTCAGTTCAGCTAGGTTTATCTAGCTTAAGTATTAATCGAAGCTCTAGATGTCGATTTAGGCCATCGTTCTTTTCGTAATTCTTGTTTAATTTGCTGTTGTTGTGCTTTATCTTTCAATTTATATGTTACTAGCAGGTTAGTGAGTTTGTGTAATTGATTTTCATGGACTAATATTTGTTTCCGCCTTATGTTAATTATCTGTAACAGAATTCCTGGTAGGCGTAGCGGTAGCGGCCGAAAGCTCACAGCAGCCAGGGAAGGTAGAAGGAACTGTGATTGGTATTGATTTGGGAACAACATTCTCCTGTGTTGGAGTCTACAAGGATGGTAAAGTTGAGATAATAGCGAATGACCAAGGGAATCGGATCACCCCCTCGTGGGTGGCGTTTACAGACACGGATCGTTTGGTTGGAGAGGGCGCGAAGAATCAAGCAGCCTTCAACCCTGAACGTACTATCTTTGATGTCAAAAGGCTCATTGGAAGAAAGTGAGTTGATTTGAATCATTGTTGTATTTTTAATTTTTTTTTTCTCTGTTTATATTGTAATTACAGGTCTCTGATATTGATTGTTTGATTGTTAATTGACAGATTCGATGATCCTGATGTACAGAAGGACTTGAAGATGATGCCTTATAAAGTCGTTAACAAGAACGGGAAGCCTTTCATTCAGGTCGATATGAAGGATGGCGAAGTTAAGGACTACAGTCCTGAGGAAATCAGTGCTATGGTGCTGCGTAAGATGAAGGAAACTGCTGAATCTTACTTGGGAAAGAAAGTACAGCACGCGGTCGTAACTGTTCCAGCTTATTTCAATGACGCACAACGACAGGCGACTAAGGATGCAGGGGCAATAGCAGGGTTGAATGTGATTCGTATCATCAACGAACCAACTGCAGCTGCGATAGCCTATGGTCTTGACAAGAACGAGGAGAAGAACATCCTAGTTTTCGACCTTGGTGGTGGGACGTTTGATGTCAGCATATTGAGCCTTGACGGTGGAGTTTTTGAGGTCATGTCGACTAATGGAGACACTCATTTAGGAGGAGAAGATTTTGATCACAGGATTATGAACTACTTTGTCAAGTTGATCAAGAAGAAGTACAACAAAGACATCAGTCAAGATAAAAAGGCGCTTGGGAAGCTAAGAAAGGAGTCTGAGCGAGCCAAGAGGGCCTTGAGTAATCAGCATCAGGTTCGTGTCGAGATTGAGTCATTGTTCGATGGCGTTGACTTCTCTGAGTCTTTGACTAGGGCTAGGTTTGAGGAACTCAGCATGGATTTGTTCAAGAGAACTATGGAGCCGGTTAAGAAAGCGATAAAGGATGCTAAGTTGAAAAAGTCGGAAATCCATGAGATCGTGTTAGTTGGTGGGAGCACTAGGATTCCAAAGGTGCAACAGCTTCTAATGGATTTCTTTGATGGGAAACAATTGAACAGAGGAGTGAATCCTGATGAGGCAGTGGCTTATGGAGCTACTGTCCAAGGCGGTATCATCAGTGGTGAAGAAACTAAAGATGCTATTGTGTTGGATGTTACCCCACTGAGCCTGGGTATCGAGACAGTAGGCGGTGTTATGACAAAGTTGATCCCAAGAAACACCCCAATTCCAACCAAGCGATCGCAGGTGTTCACAACCTATCAAGACAAGCAGTCTACGGTATCGATCAGGGTCTATCAAGGAGAAAGGGCAATGACAAAGGATTGCCAAGAACTTGGTAAATTTGACATGTCTGGCATTGCTCCTGCTCCAAGGGGAGTGCCACAAATCGAGGTGACCTTCAATGTCGATGTGAACGGAATCCTTCATGTGACGGCAGAGGATAAAGCAGCCAAGAAGACGAAATCCATCACCATCACTTCCGAAAGTGGAAGCCTTAGTAGCGAAGAGATTGAGAGGATGGTGGAAGAAGCTGAACAGTTCGCAGAGGAAGATAAGAGGATCAAGGACACAATCGAGGCCAGAAACAAACTGGAGACGTATGTTTTCAGCATGAAGAGCACAATCAACGACAAAGAAAACTTCTCGGAGAACATCGATTCTGAAGACAAGGAAACTGTTAACAAGGCACTGAAGGAGGTTACAGATTGGTTAGAGGAAAACCAAGAAGCAGACAAGGAAGATTTCGAGCAGCAAATGAAGGAGTTGGAAGACGTCTGCAATCCTGTCATGAGGAAGGCCTATGAGAAGAGTGGCATGAGCAGCAACTCTGGTGAACAAGAAGAAGAAGAACAAGACTCTTATGATGAGTTGTAGACAGTAGTACATAGCTTTATCTTTTTACTTTGCTTATAGTGTCTATAGTAAGAACCAGGCAGTTCACATAGTTGAGTTTTTTTGGTACTTTTTTTTCTTCTCCTAGTTTATTATAACTTTCAGATTTACTCAACTCATTCTCTGAGCCTTAAGCATTGTCAGTTTTGTGTTCCATAAACCTGATTTACTTCATTAACTTAACAAAAAAACCAGAACAAAGGTTGGTTTAGTACTTAAACTTTCCATAAAATAGATTAAGGACAACATTACAATATAAAACAGCAGATCATCTCACATTCATTCAGTCACACTTATAATACTTCAAACATTACATAATAAACTCCATATTTATAATACTTCACAAACATTCATGATTCAACACTCAGTTGCATGCATAATAGTATTCACTATTCAGCACTCAGCAGTGTTTGGTGCAGTAACAGCGGCGACGAAAGCCCCTGCAGTGTCCACCACGAAAGCCTTCAGTCTTGCAAACCGTAGCACAGTTGGTTTTGCTGAAACACAGTCCTCTGAACCTCTGGCTCTTCGACTCACACTTCCTCGTCGCCTCCTCCACGAATCCTCCTCTAGCTGCATTAATTCAAAAAAAAAAAAACACATTTACGAGACATGCACACACAAAATTGCGTACAGATAACTATAAAGTCGGTAAAGGAAGTACTAAAGTTACCTGAAGCTCCTGTGACCAGCATCAGCATGAGGAAAACAGCGTGAAACAAGTTGAGAAATCGTCCCATTTTGTCACGGAATGTGATTGAAGCAAGGCTTAACAAGTGATGTATGTGGACTGTGAGTGAGTGTGTATGTTAAGGTGCACAAGAGCAGTATTTATAGGCGTATTGAGACACCGAAAGATGATGATCCAGGTCATATTTGGAACTTTAGGGAAATAAAAATGGAGTTAAAGGAAAAGAGAGAATAAAGAGAGGAAAGATCAAGATTGATCAAGAATGAGTCATGACACTTCAATAGTCACTAGTGTCTGTCTCTCTCTTGCTTGTAATGGTTACTGTTCTAGTATGGTGGTGGGATTAAGTTCATAGAGATGATAAGATTATGCTAAAAATAAATAAAGTAAGATCAGAGTAAGAAAATGGTTCATGTTAGCTTTAGAAGTGATAATTTATCTTTGAGCCAGTCTCCGGGGAGATCAATGACTCAAGAGACCAAAAAAAGACCAACTCAAACCCACAACACACCTAGGGGATTGAATTCCATAGGTCTTGAGATAAATTATTTTGTGTTGGTCTTTATATGGTCTTTACATAAGTTGGTCTTCTTTAAGAATTAGTATTTATCTTTACCTTGTTTGTACTTTATAAAACTAGAAAAACGAGGGACACACTGGACAAAACTGCTACAGTGACAAGGGTAGATTATTCGGGATTTCGGAAGTATAGTATAGTGTTTACCGAACCTAGAAAACTTTACCATAAAGGTTCCATCTAGTTAAATGACTTAAATCCAAGTTACAATAGTCCCATGATCATAACCTTTAATTATTTTTCTTCTATGCACACACACTTTAGAATGCTTATCAGACTTCTTTTTCCTCCATATCACAATATGAATTGGCGCCCACGCGTGAACATTTAAGTCTAGCTTTGCTCTTTACTCTTTTAGCCTTTACTCGTTTTTCCCTTTCTTTGTGTTCCCATGTTCTTCTAGCTGTTTTAGCAAAACCTGCCCTCCAGAATCGATTGGTTGAAAGGACTGAAAGAGAACACTGTTTTGGGGGTATGAACCGTATGATACCTGTTGGGACCGGATTCTTCTGTCACAACAACTGCTTTTCCATCACCAAAGATGAACAAGATTTTAGCTTCTTAATATATCTACAACCTTAATACTCTATATCAAACATGAAACATCATCAGAATTCAGAAATCCCCCTTCACTAGGATACAATATGAATTACAAGTGTACAACCTCGTTCTGTATCAATTAAAGCTGGAAGAAGTTCAACAATATCAGCACAAATGCGTTTGTGATTCGCATCAGGAAGTACATTGAAAAGAATGCTTGATAAATTAGCTGAACTCTTTTTTTCTGTGAAATATACACATAAATTAGGTCATCCCAACTTTTCTTTTGGCATGAAGTAATCATCAGATTGAATGCTTGATAACTACACGTATATGAACAAAGTAGTATCATTTTAGAATGAATTGGCATATTCTTCCTTTAAAGCTCGACCATCAGCTTTAATAGGATTCTAGATTACATATAGATGGACGACATGTAGAATGCAACTTTACCAACTGCGGGACACTCTGATGGAAAGTGATGGATGTAATCTCCAGAACAATGGATGGCCATGTTTGTGATCCTGTGCGATTGTTCACACTCAGCTGGTTGAAAATGAATGGAGGTTGGTGCTTAGGTATCTTTTTCACAGATCAAATGACCATAGAAATAAAAGTTGTCAAAAGTTCATGAGTATTTTTTCGGCTGAAACTCCATCAGCTACGAGGACAGAAGTGACCTCCTGCAAGAACCAGATATCAAGAATTCAAGATTATTGCGTCATAAGCAGGAGCAAGAATGATTACACTCTCCACACAACCAGATAGAAAGAGCAGATGGTTTCCATATACATATTGTTACATTACTTCCTCTCCCTCATGTTTTCTTAACTGAATTAAACAAATATTTTTGTGTGCATCCAAGCATGTTATCTACAATCACAAAACTCTCTTCACTGTCCATATAAGTGCACAATGTCATATCAGCAAGCAAGTTAAACAGGGCTAGTAACCTAGTATGACCGGGATCACCAATGGGAACAAGATTGACATTAACAAAATCATACTTTCAAACTGAAGGGAATAGACTAGTGTTTTGTTTCCTAGATGCCACACAAGAAAGGAAAGTACAAGTGAATGTGCATTATTGGAATTGCAATGCCATTATTCTGATCAACAGCTGAAAGGACCATAATATACATCTTAATATCTTATGTCCCTTGTAAGAGAGTTAAGTGTAGTTGAACCAAGAAATATATTTAGCCAACTCTCAGGGTCAGCAGGGGCTTCCCTTATCCCCTGCTCCAAAGGAAGTCTTCTTGGAAAACAAAGAGTTATTTTACTAGCTTAACCTAAATACGCTAAAAACTCAATTTCTGTGAGAGTGTGAGATATGAAAATGTGCCTGTGCCCCCTTCACGTAATCAAATAAATACAACCGTGAGAGCATTCAAATTAAAGGCCAGCACAGCAACACATCTAATGGCCAAAAAGTATGACAAACAATCGAAATGGCAGCACACGGTTGGAAGATAAAGCACGGCTAGTGCAGCATGCACTAAGTTTCTCCATTACATGCTCCAGAACTTCTAAAACCAAATCTCAACCTTTAGGATACCCATATATGAACGAATATACCTTAATTCCTCATTTAGAGTAGGACAATATTATCCGATCAGATGACATCTCAATCGGACAAACTTAACTTTTATTTACTCATAATAATATAGTTCAAAAGTAACACACTAGTATTTGAGTTTTCTCGAGGGATATTGGCTAACAGACAACCCATAAGTGTCCCTTCTGGCTCATCCGGGAAGAATGTCAGACACATGTTAAATATACCGGCAACATAACATAAGTAGATTACATGACAAAAAGACTATCCAAACGACAGCAAAAGATAGATACAGGAAAGGGGACAGGACAACATCATATGCACCCAAACATTATGAATTTATGAACAGGAATTATTCAAATTTAAACACATGATAGAGACTATTTCAGCATGAAATATATAAAACGGCAGAATACAAACCTCTGCCATCTGTTTTTGCCCACACAGGACTGCACCAGTAGACTGAGGATTCAAGACGCCTTTCTCATTAATAAATGCAGCCTGCAAAAGGAATATTATAGTATATCAATATATCATACAACTAAAAATAGGTATCACCAATATTTTCTCCTACAGACTAATCACCTGGACATAACCACGCCCTCCAGTCCAGCTATCATCCGGTTGAGAAAGGACAGGCACAATATTGACTCCAGAAGATTGCCAAGCTTTAAACCTCTCCTGCAAGAATTGTAGAAGCATCAGTATGACTCTTAGTATATGAGCCAAGTTTAAAAAACTGTTTCAATCCCTTTAGGTAAATAGGATAATTATTTTCAAAAGCAGAAGAGTTTAAGACCTGATATGCCATCCTGCTGAGGTTTCTAGCACCGTAATAGAGCCTGACATTCGATCTCTTATCCGCACTGAAGCCTGACTCGATCAAGGACCGGATAGGGCTGCAACATGATAGAGATGCAAAGGTGAGAGATAAAATCTAAGAAAACAAAGTGCAAATACAACTGGTCATACAAAAACATACTCCACAGGTAGCAAATTCATAGTTAGGGAACATGGTAAACTTTCCAAAATTAATAAATATACAAAAAAAAATAAAAATAAAAATAAAAAAAATCAAGCATTGCATGGTATTAAGGAGCAAACAGCAAATATTAAAGAATCATTTCTCTTAAACCCTCAAAAGAAGTCAAATAGTAGTAGCTACATGAATTCCCTAGTGAACTCGCATCACTATCCATTTTCCTAGTGTCCATTATGAAAACCTAGATAGGCAACATGGGAAGAAAATGTCTGTCAAGTAAAATGTCTGGCAAACTTATCACGACAAGAATAACAATATAACTTGGAGGATTCCACTTGCATTCTTAAAAGCGATGTTTGAAACTGGAATCTATAAAAATTTCTCAACTTCTATACAAGAGTTCTCACATATATACATAGCAGTGGCCTTTTGTCTGAGTAAACAATGTGCTAATGAATCTTTGTAATACATAAAAGTCGAGTCTCTTCCGTAATGAAACAATAGTTTAGCATACATTCAGCACAACACCCTATTAGTTATCAAGTGTCTCTTCATGATGAAGCAAAGACATTCATATCTGATATTTCTTCTGAAAATGGCAACCGTTTATACTATGGTTAATGATAGAGTTCATTCTAATCATCTAGTCCTTACTCTTCACACCTGAACTAGTTATAGCAAATTGGAAGTATCATGAAACCTTTGTGAAGCATGTAAACTAACTTTCAATAACTCGAGTATATACGATCAGTAATGTTTAATGCAATCTAGTGAATTCCATCTCCTAACGAATGACATAAACAGGAGGAGGGAAGATAAAATATACATACAGCAAATGTTTGTAGGAGTAACAATCAATATACAGGAAAAAGTGCAACCAGTTTGAAGGAACAGATATAACTCTACTGGGTAGAGTAAACGCGTTAAATGCTTAAAGTTGGGCAACAAACGCATAGAATTATCAAATTCCATAGTATTCAATTCAATCTTCACATTTTAAATGGCAGATGATTGTCTAATTGAACATTTTGATTCAAACACAAGCACATTAGAAATCATGAACCAATAATAAACGAAACATAAAAGCAATTCGATTATGACGAAATGACGATTAATCAAATCACCTAATTCCAGATCCTGTGGCGAAAATGAGCACCGTCTCATTCTCCTCAGGTGGAGAAATCCGCCCAATATCGAAACCATTACCCATAACCGGACCTAATTCCACAACATCACCTTTCTGCAATGCACAAAGTATCTCCGCCGTCGAACCAGCGACCGATTTCACCAGAAACTCAAACACACCATTCGAAACGGCGAGGTTTGGGGGAGAAGCAATTGCGAGGAACGCTGGCTTAGTATCCGGTTCCTGAACACGGAGCTGCAAGTACTGGCCTGGGTTCGTGTAAGAGGCAGCAAGCTCAGGGGACTCGGACACGTCGATGGTGATATTGAACAGCGATTCGGCCGCGGGGGAGACTTTGAGGAGTGGAGTGGATGTCCAGGTGTCCTGGCGGACGGCGGAGGCGGAGACAGTGAGGGATCGGCGGTGGAGGAGGCGGCGGATAGGGCGGAATTTGGCGAGGGCCATGGGTGGGGATTGGGTGTGGCGAGGTGCATGGGAGCGGAGTTTGGGAAGGGGATTTGGTGAGTGGAGAGTGGTGGTAGTAGTAGTGCAAGACATTTTTGTGTTGTGTGGTTTGTTTCTAAGAATAGTTTTGGGCGGTTAGAGAGGTCAAATAGCGCCGCCGTGAGAGAGGAAGGAGACGGAGGAGAAGGGGTGGGTTTGTTCTGGACTTCTGGTAGCTACGGTGGACTGGAGGTCCACGTGGCTGGTCTTGATAAGTCATGGGACCTTATGTGGACTCCTCCCTCCATCTCCATCCAATCTTCTCGTTTCATTTCCTCTGACACTAGTTTGAGACCCGTGGCGGCAGCGCTTGGTTATAGGGGGGAGAAAAAAAGAAGGAAAAGAAGAAAAAAAAAAAGATAGAAAATAAGAAAAATAAAGAGAAATACAACTACATGATTGAATGTATTAAATGTAGTACAAAAACTCCAAAGACCCAAAACTATAATATCAAAGACTACATATGACCTCCTTGTAAACGACATTAGTCATTTTGTCAATGGGACGACCTTCTTCATCAAGAGCCAAGATGTTCAAACTTTTCTTACTCGTCACGCGGGAGAATGCCACATATAATTGTCCATGGCTAAAGACTGGATTTGGGAGATAGAGTCCAACTCTAGCCAATGACTGACCCTGGCTCTTGTTGATGGTCATGGCATACCTAACCGAAATAGGTAACTGTCTCCTCTAAAATCGAATAGGGAACTTGGTGATGTCTAAAGGAGAAAGGAGCATACGCGGTATGTACACTTTCGAGCCGGCATTCTTCCCAGATATCTTCTTGGCCTCTATAATATGAGGGGTCAACTTGGTAACAATGAGCCTGGTTCCATTACAGAGTTCAGCGGACTGATCAATGTTCCGCAAGAGCATAATGGGACACCCCTCCTTAAGCCTGATGCGATGATTTGGGAGACAGGACGCTTTGATGGTATTGAGGAACTCAACCGAGTAGACCTCATATCGATTAACAACGTCACCCTCATCGGGACATATGCTATCGGCGCACATGTACTCTGTGACGTCACCCGACAACCTTGACATCACATAGTCATTAATCTCCAGAACCACATCGTTTGTAGGAGCGAGAATAGTCATGTTCTGAAAATAAGTTCCATCACCAACATGGTTCAACAGGGAAGGATACGTGCCATCCACAATAGCGGCGATATGATTTGTGGCATCTCGAATCAAAATATCACCTGGAAGATCAAAGTCGACTTCCCCATCATTCGGTCCCCCAACATTGCCATCCCCAACGCTCAACATCCAATCAGCAAACTGTCGGATTTCTTCTACCTCATCCTGAGTACCACCAGACTACAATAGGCACATCCAATCAATTAATTCCACATGAAAATGATAATGCACAATTAAATTTTTTAAATGGGAAATAAATTACACACGGATTGTAAACCTGAAGTCGCATGTTTTTTGTGAGCTTTAAAACCGTGCATGACCTCCATATGTTCCTACTCGAACAAAGAGAGGCATGGACAATATCATGTTGGCTACCCTTGGGAACAACAGGATGAATCTGCCTAAAATCTTCTCCAAAAATAACAACCAAGCCACCAAACGGCTCATCAGGATTAAAGCCATCACGACCCCTAACAATATCATGGATGCTACGATCAAGCGCCACAAAGCAATACTTATTGGACATCGGAGCCTTGTCCCATATGATAATCTTGGTGTTGAGTAATAGCTCAGCAATGTCACTACCGGGATGAATTCTCGAACAAATAGACGTCTCATCAACCTTCAATGGTATGCCAAATCTAAAATGGGCAGTTCGACCCCTGGGCAAAAGAAGAGAAACAATGCCATTGGAAGCAACGGAAAGCACAATCTAACGTCTACTGATGAACGAGATTGTTAGTCTCGAACAACAAATGAATTTTACTTAAGCCAAAGGGCAACTCACAACTACACAAAAACTAGTAGTGTAGAGGCAAGATGACCTC
>JAQRGC012284980.1:0-11481 GCA_028659135.1 Plantago lanceolata
TAGTAAGGTTATGTAATTTGAAATGAACTAAACAGAATATAATAGAATTGAAGGTCAGTATAAAGTGTAAAGTTTATAAATTGTTGGTGAGTTGTCTACGAATTCTATTCGTTATAAGAAGGTGTTTACATTTCACAATAAATTGATGCTACTCAATTGGTAAGTGAAATGGGTTTTGAGTAAAGTTCAAAATTGGCTTTCTCTAACTGCAAGTTTTTGAAGACATACCTCCCTATTAGTAATAACTCTGATTCATTAAGTTAAGTTGAGTTCAATTCAATTTAGGTTCATTTAGTTCAATTTAGTTAAGTTAAGTTTAGAAATTATCAATCGAATTGAACGGAGCCTAAGATGTTGTAACGTGTTATTAACCAAAATTGGGTCGAATCAGTAGTTCGTTGGTACTCAAATAGTCAAAATTATACGGAAAATTTTAGATGCTAAGGGGTAACCATTGTACCAACCTCGAACAGAGAGTGTGGAGTCTTTACATGGGGTCCACATCTTGTGTGTCATCCCGAAAACTTGACAATTGGTCTGAATCGGTCCCGACCACTACTTGATCGAATACGTATCGATCAATCATCAATCCATGATGGACCACTTTTACATTTTTACCGGGCCCGGACGTCATATTGGGAAAAAAAACAAAAAAAAACCACCCGGATACAACTTAAAAATGTTAGATTCATTTGTGTCTAGGGCGATCCACGATCGGTCGAGATTGAATCGGAGTAAAACACGTTATTGAGTGTTTGGCTCTAATTTACGCAAAATTAATTTAAGGAAAATCTTTAAAAATTGATTGAAGGGAGGATTTTAAAAATTATTTTAAACTCTTTTAAACTAAATTAAAGTTAGATGTTAATTTAAGGGGTTAGAAACAGTGGTAGATATTTTTGTAATTAAACTCAGTCCAAATTAGTTCAGGTCAAATCGAAATTCAAGGATCGGTCCAAACTCCAAAGATATCGGGCCTACTTAGGCTCTGTTCTTTTTGTTTGAACAAAATAGAACTGAAATGAACTAAAGTGCAGTACAAAATATAACTAAGCAAGACTGAACAAAACTGAAATGAACAGAAATAAACCGAAAATAATGAGTTTTCAGATGAAAATAACATACCCGTACTTACCATACCTTAATAGAGTGTGACGGCAGAAATGTGATGAAGTGAATTCTTTCTCTTCATAAGTCATAACACTTCACAACACTGCCGTGAAAGTGAAAATGAAAATGGAAGAAAGATAGGGGAATTTCAAAGGCCAAATTCCGCTGTCAAATTCTCTGTTACAGATCTCTGCTTCTTTGAATCCAAGCAGTCGCTCAAATGGGTCGAACCAGTCACTCGCGCAAAAGGAAGAGAGGCCCGGCGGTGGCACAGCAACACCACCACACCGATGAAGAGGAAGCCATCGACCGAATCAGTGAGTTACCCGACCCTTTAATCTCTCAAATACTCTCATTCTTAGAGATGAAAGATGCTGTGAAAACTAGTGTACTCTCTCAAAGGTGGAAATTATGCTGGACTGAAGTTGATTCTCTTGTTTTCGATTGCCCTCCTTTGGATGTTCGTAACCCATATTCTTCCGTAGAAAGATTGGAAGAGTTTTTGTTGTTTGTTGATCGTACTTTGAATAAATGCGCGCATCATAATAAGATCAAGAAATTCTCTCTTAGTGCCTTTTTCCGTGACTTCAAGGGTGATGAATACGTTGATCAAGAATTTTCTTTTTCTGTGCAAAAGCTAATTCATAAATGGGTTAATTTGGTTCTCGAGAAGAAAGTTGAAGTTCTCAAGCTTGGATTGAAGGGATTGGACTATGTCGTTCCCGATTCTTTGTATCGAAGTTCTTCGATTACACATTTGGAAATTGATGAAGTGGGCAAACACTGTTATGAAGTGGAAGAATTCACTTCACTTGTACCGTTGTCAAGGTCAGATGATGGAGGGCTTTGCTATAACAAAAGATTTGACCTACGTTGGAACAAGCTTAAAGTCCTGTACTTGAAATGTGTTCATGTGAGATCAGAGTTTATGGAGGAAATTTTATCAGGTTGTCCGGTGTTGGAAACTGTGGCTTTGGATGAAATCGGAGGTCTGCGGTTCCTTGAAATTTCTTCTCCAAGTGTGATTGAACTGAGAATACTAAATTGTTCTTCGAATGTTACAGATGGTAGTGTTGAGTTGTATATCAATGCTCCTTTAATTAAGAAACTAGAGGTTTCGGGGATATATAGATGCTTCGATTGTTGTTTGATGTATCTGCCTTCATTGAAGAGTGCTAATCTTACCCTCAGCTATTCTCATATTAATCATTGGGAGAATGAAGATGCTGATTACGATTCTCTGTCATCTAATATGATCGATAATCTACTTCATCCTGTCCGTGATGCGGATGACCTAATTGTTGGAGCACAGCTACTTCAGGTGAACCAGCTTGCACTCATAATCTATTATCAAGCACTAGCTGGTATATAGTTACTTAGTTACTTAATAGTGTTGATCTAAACTTATGAAACGCTTTTTTTTCATTTGATCAGGCTTTATCTCTATATCATCTGACAAGGAAACATCGTCTAATATTCCAGTGCGAATATCTGACAATCCATTCGCCTATCTGTATGCACGAAGTTCCTGGGATAGTATGCCTATTAAAATCGTCTCCTTATCTGGAGAAACTAGTTGTGAGAGTGATGCCTTGGCAGGTGTGCTTTTCTTTTGCACTGTTTCTATTGTATTTTATTTCATTCATTGCCCTTAGAAATTTGATGATGTCTTCAATCTATTTATTCACTATCCAGCTCAAATCTGTGGTTATTCAAAATCATGTCTCAAATAGTTCTGTTATTTTTGTACAGTGCGATGTCTCTAAATATAAGGCGTATGTATACGGCGAACACATCAACGAAGTTTTTACTTCTTTCACTGGAGTTACTTACCTGGGTAAGCAGAAGAAAAAGTTTCTATGCCTCAAGAATGTTAAGATTGATTGCAGAGAAAAGTTATGTTCTTGCCATAAAGCTCAAAGCGGTGATGGTGCATGCCTCGAGCTTGAAATTGCCGTATATATCATTAAGCATGCACCTTTACTGGAGAAGTTGGTAATATTGCCCTCAAAATCCAACTGCTCAAAGTGCGGAGCTGGATATTTGTCCGTCCTGTCTTCAAAGCTGAAGGTTGGTAAAAGAGCAGCACGGTGGGAGCTCAAGAAAACCGACACCACCATCGAATTTATCTGTTCTACTTAGACTTCCCCTTGCATTTATGCTGTTACCCTATGGCACTTTTGAAGTTAGTAACTGATGCTTAAGATTATCTTTTTGGTGGGCTATGTTCTCTCCATGGCAGGGGATGTCACTTTTACTTTTGAAATTGTTATGTTCTGCAATGACATGTACTGAAGTCTTGGGTTTTTTTTTTCCTTTTCCGACTAAGTCTTGGGGTTAGATAATATACTACCCCTCTTGCCATTATTTTGTCTGATTTTTGCCCCTGTAATAAAGTTTCTATCTTGTTTGTTGAGTTTGTTTGAGCCCTTGGTGCAAGCAGATAGTAGTTCAAGTATTCATTATTCAACTTCTTGCTTTGGCTAATTCTGTAAGTATGAACAAATTTTCTGGTACATTTTCAATATTCCCATAGGTGTTTTTATCGTCAGGTTCTCCACAACAGGTAAAGTACATGTGACACTTGGAATATGATCTGCTGATTGATCATGCCGAGCACCAGCAGCATTGCTTGTTTTTGTGGTGCCGATAACAAGAGAAATTTCAGAAATGCTCAAATTGTTCAAAAGATCTCTTATCGTCACGAACAAATCAGTTTCCCAGCTATTCGTGGTGATCTTTATATCAGAGATCCGTTCATCAAATTCAAACCTAGTATTGCAAAATACATAAATTACAGTACATAAAATTATGATTAATTCTTAAGCTCAATATTTAAACGCAATCCATTGCTAAAACTTGGCAGAGGATCTCTACTAAAGAATATTTCTTCTGAAGAGAGTCTCCAGTTAAAGCCAGTTATGAGGTAATGAATCAGAATTAGTGTTTCAATTCTTGCAAACTCGAATCCCGGGCACATCCTCGGCCCTCCCCCGAACACGATATAGCTATATGGCAGGATTCCTCCTTGGTTATCGAAGCGCGATGGGTCAAATTTCAGTGGATCCGCAAATATAGATTCGTCCAGATGAGTCATGCAGCCTGCCCAAACTACCTGTGTGTCATCCAACCAAAATAGACTAGTTATTCTGAGCTTTATGGAAGAACAAAAGGTCGAATTCGTTCTGCAGGTGAATTGTCTAACAGAGTTTTGTTACCTGCCATCCTTTGGGAATTACATATCCTCCGATTTCAAACTCTTGGAGGACTGTCCTAAAGGAGAGAAAGATTGGTGTATTTATCCTCATCGACTCGGTTGCTACTCTCCATGTGTATTTCATCTTTCCCAGATCTTCCCATGTCAGAACCTCTTCCGATTCTTTCCCTCTTGCAATCTCCTCGTGTTCTGCGTAAGTAAGAAAAGGAAATAAGTTCTCAAATTTCTGAAAATCAGAAAGATAATTCACTTTATGGTCAGTATTACCATTAAGAACATTTCGGTAAACATCTGGATTTTCAGCTAGCAGTTTGATTAAGAAAGTAAGGAGTATGGAGGTTGTCTCATGCCCTGCAACCATTAACGCAATACAATTGTCTACGATTTCCTCATCTGATAACATAGCTGAATTGCTCTCGTCACGCATACTCAACAAGCTAGTTATGAGATCTTGTCGTTCCAGGATGTCCTGACTTTCCAGTTTCTGCCGCTTTTCTTGTATAAGCTCCAAGACTATGTCTCTGATTTTCGACCTTGCACGTAGGCTTCTGTTGAAACGTGAAAATGGCAAGTTTATTGGTACTTGTAATGCTCCATCCATCATGACCGGAAAGAGTTGAACGAGTTTATCTCTTCTTACTCCTCTTTCAATCCCAAATATGAGTGAAGAAATTACATCAAATGTCAATGTTTTCATAAGAGGCATGGCCTGCAAGCATGATGAAAATAAAAATCAACTTTCAAGTAACAGATGATCCAACTGGCCTATAAAGGCCACTGACCTGATCATCAGCAGCAACAATGGCATATAGGCTTAAGATCCATCCAGCAAAATAGAACAGTCAAAACGTACGTGGATCCACCAACCCGAATCCAAATTATAACTCATATAGTAATACTTAAAACAAGTTCGATCGTTTAGATGAGATGGTTTTATTTCACTATATCTCATGTTATACTTAAAACAGAACAACATACCGCAATCTGCTCTCGCCCACGCCAATGGTTGTCGAGATGCATCTTGATCTCTTCGTCCATCCTGCCAACGGACTGTTTCAGCACTTCAGGCTTCAAAAACGACACAATTGCTCCCCTGATGCACTTATGGTCAGCACCACTTAATTCCATTATACTCCTCTCACCCATGAGTAGCCTCAGGGCAGTAGGCTGCTTATTGGCAAGTATCTTCTCGCTACACGTGTATATAAATTTGTTAGCAGCCTGTCCGTGGAGGAAAAGCGTGGGGCTGCCAAACAGGTGAAGCTTCGAAACAGGACCATACTTGTTGATTCTTTCCTGCAGCCAGTCTTCAGCTTTGTTGGCTTTCATGGCTCGTAAAAGCTCAAAGCTTTGTCCGACTATCGGTATCCCTAAAGAACCGGGAGGACGTTTTTTGGAAGATGTATTGTTGGTGTATAGGAAGAAGAAAAGAGGAAGGAACAGAAGCAAGGCAATGTAGTAGATAGCTGATTCCATGGCTAATGAGGTAGTTGTTATTAACAATGTCATGAAATGCCTCATATATATAGAGAATAACAAGATTGTTGGTCTTATGTGCATTATCTTCTACCTAACAAATATGAAGACAGTGTCAAATGATTTTTGGCCTTATTCTGCAATAGGTGATGCCAAATGTTAGATCTATAGACTATGGATCTATCCCTTTCTAATATTTTTCATTAAGATTATTCAGTCCAGACCTCATTTCTTTCTCTTTGTTTTCAAAACCAGTGTACATGGCAGTCCGGTTTTAGTAGAAACGATCCAGAATATATGATCTAGTACAGTTTTTGTTGAAGAATACATTGCAGCTGAAGAAACTCCGTATTGTTTTAATGGTTATTCTTCCACCAAAGGAAGAAACTATAAAGAGGTTATCAACTATGCCCAGGTGTTCGGCTTCTGCAACGATTGATGTGGACTACTGTGCTAGTTATGATGATGGAAGGTTCTGCAATATTCACTGATAATTTTTGGAAATATTCGTAACAACACTACTGTTTTATTTCATGCTGATGACAAAATGTCTGGTAGATGAAATTAAGATACAATAGTTGCATGTGGTTTGATTAACTCTTGGGCTCAATATTTACAGGCAGTCCATTGCTGAAAGTTGGCATAGGATCTCTGCCAAAGAAATTCTCTTCTGAAGAAAGTCTCCAGTTATATCCAGTTATCAGGTAATGAACCAGAATCAAAGTTTCAATTCTTGCAAATTCATATCCTGGGCACATCCTCGGTCCTCCTCCGAACACGATATAGCTGTATGGCAGGGTTCCTCCTTGGTTTTCGAAGCGTGATGGATCGAATTTCAGTGGATCCGTAAATATGGATTCGTCCAGATGAGTCATGCATCCTGCCCAAATTACCTGTGCATCATTCAACAAAATGCAGTAGTTATCTTGAGCTTGTGGTAACATGAAAGAATCAGATAATTAAGGTTTTGCTTACATTTAGACCCCTCTAATCTGACATATAGTTTTGAAACATCGGGTTTACGGATAATAGAGAAGAATTCTGTAGTGCATGTAAGAACTCGAATTAACTGAACAGAGTTTTGTACAAATATTTGTTACCTGCCATCCTTTGGGAATTACATATCCTCCTATTTCAAACTCTTGGACGACTGTCCTAAAGGAGCAAAAAACTGGCGGATTCATCCTCATCGACTCAGTTGCTACTCTCCACGTGTATTTCATCTTTGCCAGATCTTCCCATGTCAGAACCGCCTCCGATTCTTTCCCTCTTGCAATCTCCTCATGTTCTGCGTAAAAAAATAAAGAACTTATCAAATATCTAAAGACATGCTGGTTGCAGGAACGAAATTAGCATTCTGGTCATATTACCATTGAGAACGTTTTGGTAAACATCTGGATTTTCATCCAGAAGTTTGATTAAGAAAGTAAGGAGTATGGAAGTAGTGTCATGCCCGGCAACCATTACAACAATGCAATTGTCTACAATTTCCTCATCAGACAGCAATGAGGAATTAGTCTCGTCACGCATAGTTAATAAGCTAGTGATGAGATCTTGTCGTTCCAGATTTTCCTGATTTTCCAATTTCTGCTTCTTTTCTCTTATAAGCTCCAAGACTATGTCTCTGATTTTCGACCTTGCACGTAGGCTTCTGTTGAAACGCGAAAATGGCAAGTTTATTGGTAGTTGTAATGCTCCTTCGATCATGACCTCAAACAGGTGCACAAGTGTATCTCTTCTTTCTCCTCTTTCAATCCCAAATATGATTGAAGATATTACGTCGAATGTCAATGACTTCATCAGAGGCATTGCCTGCATGAATTAATGAAGATGAGGAAATTCTACTTCAGTTATAAATTAATAGGAGTATCAATTTGCATTAGGCCACTTCAACCTGGTGCATAGTTGACTTTAAGTTCATAATAGATGAACATCATCAGCTGCAAAGAAGGCTGATGGCAACACATATGGCCACAGTGAGAACTTATGTGGATCCATCTATAATCTGGATCCACCAAATAGGATCTCAGTTCCGAACTTAGCGACTGTTTGCAACAACTTTTTGTAGGAGAAACATAAAATGAATGGTTGCAGAAAACTGTTTCAGCTTCTAACCAGAAGCTAAAACTCAGAATCACTTTGAAATAATGTCTAGCATTATATTGAAGTGAAATAGATCAATTAATGGAACAAAATATTTATGGAATGTATACATATCATATTACACACAAACATAAGGTATATGAATGACATACCTCAACCTGCTCTCGACCACGCCAGTGGTTGTCAAGGTGCATCTTGATCTCTTGATCCATCACGCGAACAGACTGTTTCAACGCTTCAGGCTTCAAAAACGACACAAGAGCACCCCTGATTCGCTTGTGGTCCGCACCACTAAGTTCCAATATATTCCTTTCACCCATGAGCAGCCTCAGTGCAGTAGGCTGCTTATTGGCAAGTGTCTTCTCACTGCACGTGTATATGAACTTGTTCGCAGCCTGTCCGTGGAGGAAAACTGTGGGACTGCCAAAGAGGTGAAGTTTCGAAACAGGGCCGTACTTCTTGACTCTTTCATGTAGCCAGTCTTCCCCTTTGTTGGCTCTCATGGCTCGTAAAAGCTCAAAGCTTTGCCCAACTATCGGTATCCCGAAAGAACCAGGAGGCAGGTGTTTAGAAGATGCATTCTTCTTGTGTATGAAGAACAGAAGAGGAAGGGATAGAAGCAAGGCAATGTAGTAGATCCCTAATTCCATGGCTAACTAGGTGGACAATAATGGTTAATGAGCTAGTTGAAATTAAAATGTTGTGAAAATGCCTCATATTTATGACACTGCAGACAGGAAGATTCTGTCAATGATTTCTTGGCCTTATTATATAGTTGATGCTGGCATATAGATGCCTTGAGTTGTTAACTTTCTTCAGATGGGTGCAGGCTGCAGGTCAACGAATCGGGTACTTTGGTTTTTGGATTCGAATTCTTATCTAAAAGCTCGAACTTAACTTGGAATCTACTCATTTATATTAGTTCTCTAAACAGATCCCAACGTTAGTGTTTGACAAGATAATACTAGCGTTTGAACGTTTTTGCTGATCTGTTGCATGCACTTCTTGTATCCGGCACTTCATTTCAGAAAAGAGATCGAAGATGGAATTTTCTTTTTTTTACTGGTATTTCAAGTACATAAAAAGTTACCCAGATTCCAGGTGATGATAAAGAAGATCATACATACATGATAATGACATTACAGTACATTTCTAACAGCATAGTACATCAAACTTATTGCACATCCTGTACAGGCTTCTTGCTCTTAATATCAATAGGCAGCCCATTAACAAAAATTGGCATGGGATCTCTACTAAACAAGTTCTCCTTTAAAGAAAGTTTCCACTGATATCCAGTTACCAGGTAATGAATCATAATCAAGGTTTCGATTCTTGCAAATTCAGAACCTGGGCAGATTCTTAGTCCTGCACCAAATGCAATATAGCTGTACGGAGGAATTCCTCCTTGGTTCTCAAATCGTGATGGATCGAACTTTAGAGGGTCCGTGAATATGGATTCATCCATATGTGTCATGCATCCTGCCCATATGACCTGTTCATCAAACACCAAATAGAGTATTAGTATCTTCAACTTTTAATAAGAAACAGAAACATATAGACAAGAAGAGAACTTTATCTATCTAGACCTTTCTGCTATGACACGATTTCAAATACGTTACCTCAGATCAGGGATCTAGTATAATGTTTCAGCAAGTAAATGTGCTACATTCAAATATATTACCTGCCATCCTTTAGGAATTATATATCCTCCTATTTCAAACTCTTGAAGGACCTTTCTGAAGGTAAAAACCTGAGGGGTAGTGATCCTCATTAACTCCGTTGCTACTCTCCACGTGTACTTCATCTTTGCTAGATCTTCCCATGTTAGAAGCTCCTTAGATTCTTTTCCCCTTGCAATCTCCTCATGTTCTGCAGAAAAAATAACACTAATTCATATCAATATATATATAAGAAGAAAAAAAATGTTTGGCAGTTGAGTTAAGAAGGCTCAGAGTATGGTTAAATTACCATTAAGAACATTTCGATATACATCCTGATTTTCGGCAAACAGTTTGATCAAGAAACTCAGAAGGATTGAGGTTGTGTCATGCCCTGCAATCATTATAACAATACAGTTGTCCACAATTTCCTCATCGGATAGCAGAGAAGAACTGGTCTCATCATGCATGCTCAACAAGCAAGTAATGAGATCCTGTTCACCAGAGATGTCCTTGTTCTGCAGTATTTCCCTCTTTTCATGTATAAGTTCCAAGATTATATCTCTGATTTTCGACCTTGCACGTAAGCTTCTGTTGAAGCGTGTGAATGGCAAGTTTACCGGCAATGACAGAACTCCTTCCATAAGGAGCACGAATAGGTCTACGAGTTTCTCTCTTCTTGCTCCTCTTTCAATCCCAAATATGAGTGTAGAAATCATATTGAAGGTCAATGTCTTCATTACAGGCATTGCCTAAAATCAGATCAAATGTTAGTCAAAGATGCATCAATCAGTACTGTGTAAAACAGACAACACTTATATGCATGCCTAGTTTTCGTATGAACGACATACCAAAATTTGCTTCCCATCTTGCCAATGTTTGTCGAGGTGCAGTTTGATCTCTTCATCCATCCTTCCCACGTACTGTTTCAACGCATCTGGTTTCAAGAACGACACAAGCGCTCCCCTGATGCGCTTGTGATCTTCGCCACTCAATTCCAATATATTCCTCTCACCAACTAGCTGCCTCAGAGAACTAGGCTGCTGATTAGCAATGACCTTCTCGTTGCACGTGTATATAAATTTGTTGGCAGCCTGCCCTTGGAGGAAAACAGTGGGAGTTCCGAAAATGTGAAGTTTGGAAATTGGACCATACTTCCTGATTCTTTCTTGCAGCCAGTCTTCGGTTTTGTTGGCTCTCATGGCTCGTAAAAGATCAAAGCTCTGGCCAACTACCGGTATCCCAAACGAACCAGGAGGAAGCCTTTTGGAAGCATTTTTCTTGGCAAGGAGAAACAGAATGACAGGGAAGCATAGAAGAAAGGCAAAGTAAGCTGCATATTCCATGGCAGACAAGTTATGAAATGTCTTCACATAGACATGAGCATGACATATATTGACATTACATTTATAGAAGACAACTTAGTATATTTGCTAGTAGCTGAGGCCTGAGATGGCATTGTTATTTGTTAAGTATGACATATTGACATTTTCTTGTTGTCTTTGCTTGCAAATATGAACAATGTGCCGATTTCTTGGCCTTATTATCAGTTGACAAATAAAAAACAGATTCCTTTCTGTTCCCCCTAGCTGAAATCACAATAAAAAACAGATTCCTTTCTGTTCCCCCTAAAAAACAGATTATTCTCCTATGTCAAACTCTTAGAACCGGAACGCGTTCAACTAATTGTGAACTTGTTTGTTAACACTGATTTGAAAATCTAATCTACGTGGATTTTTAAGAAACTACCAACACAAAATCGTTACAAGGCCGTATAGTGATTCTAACAACACCTTCACGTACACGGTACTGAAGGACGTGGTATTTATTGTAAGGGCCTATCACCTATGCACACAACTCACCGGATGATGAGGTTACCTTTGGGCAGAGCACTGATTGATATAACCAACATAAGAA
>JAQRGC012284981.1:0-10478 GCA_028659135.1 Plantago lanceolata
TATATAATTGATAAATTATACATAAATTATACATAAATCAGTGCTATGTTAATTTATTACTTTTGATACCTCCCAACTTAACATTGTGTCTATTTGGCAAAACGAACTGATAAGGTGACTGGCAGCTGATCAGTCACCTTATTTTTTAATAAGTTTCATTGAGTACCTTCTCAAATCAGTCACCTTATCAGTCACCTTATTGGCATTCACCAAACAGACTTATTTTCAAATAAGGTGAAATCACCTGATAAGGTAATTGATAAGGTGTCGCCAAACATACACATTGTATACACAAACTTAAAAAAAACTGTCAAATTTCTAACAATGCCCTTAATTAGATCATTATTAACGGTGCTCCTACCCCTTTGATTGTCGTTCTTAATACAGTTCGGACCGGAAGTCATAAGGTAGTGGAGTCGTAAGGTGTCGGAGTATCACAAAAGAGATTCAAAGTTCAATTTCCGACGGATGTATGAGGTGGATTCAGAGTTATTATAAGGTGGTATAATAATGGTGTAGGCGTAGTATAGAGTACAATCGATCCAAAGGTGCACTTGAAGTGTGTGTGGGGGGGGGGGAGGGGTTGTCCGGACTAGGCCCTTCCCCATAAGGCCACACCGTCGAGGCATACGTGTCCTCTTCTACCCACATGCGAGGTGTCATCATAGCCTTCCCTGACCAGGATAGCTTCCACATCTGTAGCGTTCGTGATGGGCCTTCGCCATTAAAAAAAAAAAAAAAACAATTGTATTCGAACCTGAAAATTAAGTTTTGACCTGGACCAAATAGTTACTATATTTGTTTCCGGTCCATATACACACATTGTTCATTTTCAGTTCCGGCAAAAAAACGTATAATCTGGACCGAAATGTTAAATATGTTACTTTTCCTTGTGTATTTTACTATTTTGACAATGGTTATATATTTAAAACTTTTGATTTGCACAATTTAATTTTAGTATTTTGTTGTGTTTTAAGGACATGTAATTCGTCTAAAAGTTTAGATACCATTTTTCATGCTAATTTGCATTATTTGATGGTTAAAACTTTTGTCACTTAATGTTTTACGTGTTATGTCAAATAGAAGTACACGTTAATGTGAAATTGTGAATGAATGATTGTGAACAATAAAAGTACTCGTATAAAATTAGAGCGTAAATATATGCCAACTAATTACCCTATAGTGAATAGTATACTTCTTTATTAAAGCAAACAATGCTCATATAATATATTTTGATCGTACCGGTTAAAAAAAGGTATAGTTTCCGACTTGAGAAATTCTATTATTTCGATTTCCGGTTCATTCCAGTGGTCCGGTTTTAAACACTCCTTGATCCGTTCTCGAGTTTCGTTGAAGACTTAATTTCCATGTTTTGTACTTCTAAAAGACCCCTATGAGATTAATGTTTTCCTCTCCAATCAGAAATGGCGGTCACCATCTTCATTCAAATTTCAAAACTAACACACCTCCGCCGCGAAACCACCTTGCTCCGAGGCTGAACCCGAGCCAGTGGCGTCTCTTCGCTATGTGTTCTTTCTTCTCACACACAACCTCTCTATTCTTTTTTTTCTCACACGAAACAAATGGCTCTGTTGTATGCCTACCAACTGTTTGAGTAAATTACTGTTTTTATTTCATCTTTTTTTTTTTTGGATTTTGTTAGATTTTTAGTGTTTGTTATGGATACTAATGTTGAAGTTTTAATATGTAGTGGCCGAAGCAGCTGAATGCGCCGCAGGAGGTTGTTGATCCTGAGATTTTCGACATCACAAGAAAGCTTGACAATAGAATGTAATTTACAATTAGTAGTTCACTAGTTTCTAATATTGCACTCAAGCAATGTAACTGCAGTAAGAACATGCACGTTCGTGTTTCCTTTTCATGTATAAGATTAATCAAGTGATCCTTTCTGCTGCAGATTCGGAATTCCAACTGTGCCATTATTTTTTGCTGCTGCTTGCAGCATCAGTGTGATATTCTTGACCTGGGTATAGTTCCAGACTTCCAGATGATGAAAAGGAAATCGAGAAAATTTTAAATAGAGCTCTCTCTTCAGGAATTGATCCTACTAACTTGTGGAGGTGTTTCAACGGGCGAGGGATTTTGTTAAACCATTACTCTGAAAGAGAGGGCAGTTGCATTTTCATAAGGTAGCTCTTGCATTGTTCTGCTTTTTGGTACCATTTTCATAAGCTTGACTTCGTAGTATATTCATCCTTGAATTTTGAAATGTGGCATCAGAACATGCCTGAGGTTCTTTCATATGAACATTCTGTTAGGGTTTGCATGAAACCTTGATATCCTGGTGCTAGATATTATGGAGGAAATGAGTATGTGAAGAAACTTCCAAAAATTTCCATCTGTGGTCTGCTCTGATTAAACGTTTTATTGAATTTTAGTAGAATCTAGGGAATATTTTCCAGGGTGTCTATGGACAAGGACAGTTATCCAGATTGTACTCTTGTGAAGGTTGGCTTCCTTGGTTAATTGGTTTGAGTTTAGATTACAATGTTGCTGTGTTTCTTGGAAATTTACTGGATTCTTTTACGTGTTATTCAATTTTTCATATAGTTCTAGTGGTTTTCATTGCATTTATTTTCCTTGATCATAGGATGGTACTATCGATAAGAGTGGAGCTAGAGATAAATGATTGGATATCTGGAATGTGGAATGGGGACCTGACAATCCTTAATTCCCACTTCAAGATGGATGATGGCAATAATGAGGTCATTTTTCTTTGAGTTCTGGTAAGTACTTCACTAGTCAAAATATCAACCATCTGTTATCTTTTCTTGCAGACTACTTGAGTGAGGCTCGTGTTTGTTGATCAGTCCCTGGTTCGTATTTACTCATCCCTTTTTGTTGTACTTGAGATATTAAATGAACTTGCCAATGACATTTTCTCAGAGTTTTTTGGCTTTTCAAGTCCATTTGGTGGCATGGGTGATGGAAGTGGAACGGGAGGTGGCCCAGTTTTGGGAATGATGACATGTTCAGCTCTTTTGCGGAGGGTAGACCTATGAGTTCAGGTCCTAGGAAGGCAGCACTAATCGAACAAAAGTTGCCATGTAGTCTGGAAGAGCTATACAAGGGAGAAACAAAGAGGATGAAGATCTCTAGAGAGATAGCTGATGCCAGTGGGTATGTTTCCCTCTTCTGTTACACTTGCTAATTGCTGATTTGTTCTTTGCATTTTTCTTAGGAGCCCTTGTCAAATGCTGTGCGCTTTGCTTTATACTGGTTTCATGTGGAATCTGTAGTCCAAGAAGTATCTACATGAAAGTTATGATATAAGTAGAGTATTTCTTTCCTTGTTTTCCAAAGTAATGTGAACCTGCAAGAATGTTAATACCCGTTTTTTTTTTCCTGTCATCCATAACCTTAAGGCTTTACTCTCTATGACTCCTTGTGTGTGTTGCAATAGCTGTCTTATAGAACTAAATTCCTATGGATGGTATGTGACATTATTACCTTCGATAAAATCATTTTTTTGTCCGTATATATTTATCTTCTTGGGTTCTATACTGTATTTGCTGCTGATACGTCGTTAGTGTACACATGTGCTTGATTTCTAGTCAAATACTTCTTGTGTGTTTGGTTCTAAAACTGTGGTTATTTGATCTGGACAGGAAGAGTATGCCTGTGGAAGAGATTCTAACCATTGACATCAATCCCGGGTGGAAAAAGGGGACAAAGATCACATTCCCAGAGAAAGGAAATGAACAGCCAAATGTGGTTCCTGCAGATTTAGTATTTGTCATAGATGAGAGAAGCTACATATAGTATTCACAAGGGATGGGAATGATCTGGTTGTCTCTCAAAGGATATCATCACTTGCTGAAGCTTTAACTGGCTGTAATGTGAACTTAACAGCATTGGATGGCAGGAACCTGAACCTGCCGATTACCACCGTGATCAACCCGGACTATGAAGAGGTTGTGCCTGGAGAAGGAGGTATGCCGACTCCCAAAGATCGCAATAAACGTGGAAATTTGCGTATCAAGTTTAGCATGAGGTTTCCAGCTAGGATGAGCGCTGAGCAGAAAGCTGGGATGAAGAAGCTAGGTAACATAACGTGTAATTCATTTATTCATGGCCAACCAAAGGAAGAGCGAGGTCTACTTTGGAGGGTCAAACAGGAGATCAGGCTTGCAATATTGAACTTAAGTAAGATGCAAGAAGGTACGCTTCCCTTTAGATATCTTGGTATTTATTGTTCAATATCAACCTTTGATTGAGAAAATGATTGGAAACGTAACCCATTAGACTTTAAAGTTCTTGAGCTATATGGTGGAAGACTTCAACTTATACAAACTGTGCTTTATGCGATCCAACACTATTGGAGTCAAAATTTTCACTTTCCCAATAAAGTGACGAATGCGGTTGAAGGCATTTGTCGAAAATTCTTTTGGACGGGTTCTGCCGACTCTAGCAGAAAGTCCCTAGTTGAGTGGGACTCGATTTTCAGGACAAGGGCACATGGGGGCTTAGTTTGGTGCACTTGCATTCGTGGAACAAAGTGGCTTTATTCTTGAAACTAATGTGGGTTGTACTTAAGAAAGAAGATAGACTGTGGATCAGCATCAGATGGATCCACTCGTACTACATTAAAGAGCAACCATTGGACACGCACCATGCAAATCCCACCGCAAGCATCATTGTTATTAGCATGCTCGGTGTTTATTAACTTTATCTAATTTAACTTTTGATTTTAGTTTCATAGCTATCATTTTAAATGTGGAGAAATCAATTAGCACACATGACACAACCTTCTGAGATGTAATCCTAGACTTGGCTTCACACTAAAACGACAAAAACACATTTACAATATATTTTTTTTTAAAATTTGAATTTAATAATTTTTTAGCTGTTTTATGGTTGCTTTTAAGTTGTTTCATTAGTCCCTTCTTTTCTCTCTTCTATGAAGTTCCATACTGCAATTGTCAATGTGGTGACAAATTATAAACATGAACTCAGATAATGTTGGTCAGTTCAGTTGGTCTATATATGCATCATTCTAAAATAATTTAATAATGTTCTTGGATATTTGCTTGGTGTTCTTTTTGGTTGTTGTTGTTGTTATGACTTTATGATTGGATTTACTAACCTTTAGAATAATTGATATGATTAATGCAAAAGCACATTCCAAGTATGATAAATATGTATCTGCATAAAATCTGAAATTGCATCATGTATAAAAATCTTAAGTTAGAACAAATCAAGTAATAGTATAAACTGATCACTTTTGTACATTGGTCAATATATCTCCTGTGTGTAGTTACTCCTGAAACTAAAAACAATGATTTCACTAGCAGTGCATGTTAACAATACAAATATCCATTGGCCGTATTGCCACTTCTTTCTGTTTCCGTATTTGTCAGCTATTAGCAGGTTAATCTTAAATTAGCGTATGAAGTTCCTTTTGAATGACAGCAACTACCTTACTGATTGGTTGGTCAGGTAGCTCAACTTGAGGATTCAAATGGAAAGAAATGGTGTGTGACATTCTCAAATGTTAACAGTTCGCTTGTGTTAGAGGATGGTCGTTGGACTGATTTTATAGAGATCACGGTTTGAAATTTGGAGATCTTGTGGTGTTCAACTGCATGAAAAAAAGGCCATTTTGTAGTTCATATATATGATTCCAGTGCTTGCGAGAGAATGGGCTTAACCCCTCGAAGGCCTCGAAATTACAAGAGACTAAGGCCAAACCGTGACACAGCTTTCCATCATGAGCCGTTTCAGGCAGTTGATGTTGAACCAACATACAAACCAAACAAGAGGGCTCGAACTGTCAGTGATTCTTTATCTCAGAATGGAGATAGAAATGATATGGCAAAAAGTATTTTGGATTACTGTACTGACCTTACGAACACGGAACAGCAGCGGACATTTATAAATCTGGAAGAGCAAATTTATTTGCTGAACTGAGATACTGATTGCACAGTAGAAGACAAGAACTTTTTGCTTGTTCTCTCAAACTTTGAGATGAAGAGAACCACATTAGATACCAATTGCATTGAGAAATCTGAAGATGATGCTGGACTGAGAACAAATGAGGCTCAAGTTAATGGTGGCTATTATGATAATGTTAAGTTGATTGCGGACATGCAAGATGATGTTTACGAAAACCAGAATGATAAGACAAGTGGCCACTACAATAATGTTAACTCGACTGTGGACATGCAAGACAATGTTTACGAAAACCAGAATGATAAGACTGGTCTACAAGGTTGTTTCCGTTTTTTTTTCCATTCCCGTCATAACCAAATCATGTTCACGATTTTGGTACTTGTTCGTTGTTGCTCACTTGTCTTATGCATCAGGTGATGGGATGTTGGCAGAAGATGCGAAAACGCCTTTTATCAGCAGTCCTCATGTTACCGAGGAGAATGCTTTCATGACAGAGTCCTTTGGCCTCGGTAAATCTTCTGCTTTGTTTGTTCGTGTGATTTGATTCTTGAGTTTCGCTTTACTTCAGTTAGTGATATTGTAAGCTCCCCGTGCTCTTTCTTTATTGCTAACTTGTTTAGTGCATTAGGTGATCGGATGTTGACATCAGTTGCTAAAACACCTTTTATCAGTAGTACTCATGTTGCCGAGCAGGAGAATGGTTTCATGACAGAATCCTTTGGCCTCGGTACATCTTCTGCTTTGTTTGTGTGTGTGTTAATTCTCGAATTTCAGTGTGGATTTAGAGTGATGTTAGTTAGTGATATTGTAAATGGTGTATCTTTCTTTCTTCACGTTGATTTAACTGGCTTAAGTTGTACCGGTTGTTTCAATTCAAGCAGATACACAACCATCTGCTATTGAAATCACGGAGCTCGTAATATCTAGGGAGAGACCCTTGACCTCAGTCAGTGCCAGTCAAGCTTCTGAGCAGGGCAGCACCTTTGCGCCAAACCTTCCTGACTTTTCGATCCTAAGTGCAAAGCCCGAAGATTTTTCTGGTTTGTGTTTATTTGTTATAAAGTCCTTGAATTTATTTCCAGTTGCAGAACTGTGCTGCATTATACTCTCGCAAATTTTTGTTTTAAATTGTTCTGTGTATTCAAATTGAACAGCTAAATACGCGTCTGTGAGGAAAGAAATCATGGAGCTCAACCCGAAAGTCTTAACATCTGTCAATGAATTCTCACATATCACGGGTTCAATGCCTTGCAATGCGCCTGGTTCGTATATCCTGTTAATTTACCCGGTTTGTGTATACAATTACCAAAATGTTGTCTGAAGTTGTATTGGTTATTTCAAATTATACAGCTACACACTATGCTGCTATTAAGAAAGAAATTATGAGCCAAGAGAGAAAGTCATGTCATCTGCTAATGCATATGCATCCCTATATACAAAGTTCAATGCCTTAGGATGTGCCCGTAATTCGTATTTCTTCCTAATTTTTACCATTTTCATTTTTAGATTTGGAGTTTAGATAGTTTAATGATCAAAATCTTGTCTGAAGTTGTATTTCTTGTTCCATATTGAACAGCTAACCTAGCTGCTACTGTTAAGAAAGAAATCATGGAGCTGCAATGGGATGTACATGGTTTCCCTCAGGCATCTTCTCTAACAGTGAAAACTGAACCGGGCTTATCATACGATACTGATCTCTTAGCTGCTGAAAGTTTCTTTGCTGAAGTTAAAAGTAAATCTTATCTGGTATGTATCGTTCAATTTGATCCTAAAATCAAGATTACTAGCTCCGGATGGCTATTTACTGGTCTGTTTTCTGACCTTACAGAAGCTGAATACATGTTCCATCTCTTATCGGTTTCTGTATTCTGTTCATGTAGGAGTTACCAGTACGCATTCCATTCTCTCCACAAAATGCATCGATGGGCCAAGGGAGAGTCGTCTTTCTTAGAGATGCAAGCGGAAGGTCTTGGCCCGTGTTTTACCCCATGTTATTCTGTATGAATGCATTTACTTAAAATTGGACAATGTCGAGCTGGGAGATGCATGTCTATTTCAGATGGAAAGCCATACACCCTGCTCTTACAGAGTTATTATGTAGTTCTGTACTGAAATGGTTTGCTGTCTTACTGGATTTTCTTGAACAGTTAACTGATTTTATTTAGTCTGTAGTTCTGTACTGAAAATGTTTGCTGTCTTGCTGGCTTTTTTTGAACAATCAACTGATTTAATTTACAGCTAGTGCCAATGCCAAGACAAGAATCACAAATATGGCCACAAATAGTTCTAAAGAAACAATCAAGAGAAAATGAAATTGAAATAATGTCAACAAGTAGAGAACGCAAACCGGAGTTATGAGGGTGGCTGGGTGCTCGCTATGTAGCACGGGTGTACGGTTTTGGTCCTAGGTCGGGTGCGCACTGGGTGTGGGTGCACGTCCCGGACACCTAGGGTCCACGGACGCGTATGGAACATGTCGCCCTATTTTTTTAACTTTTTTAATTGAAATTTTTGACCCACAGTTTGAAAAATCAAATTAACCTCAAATTGTAAATAAATGTATCCCCACACCTGAATAATATTGAAAATTAAGTTGTCTTTGTGTTTATTGTTTGTTGGATTTGGACTTTACTTGTTTGTTGTCTTTGTGTTTCTTATTTTTTGAACATCTTTATTTGTTTGTTGAATTTATAATTAAATCTCTTATTTTGTAACGTTTTTTATTTGATGGAATTAAGTCATCTATTCGAATATTTACCATGACACATTTGGCACTCCCCGTGTACAAACACCTCACAACTATTTGGCATCCACATGGATATGTGAGTGGTAGGATCAAATATGCATGTGGTTTATTTGCTCTCCTGTGGTTTAATTTTACAACTATTCTATAGCCTAAAACTTGAAATGGGGCATGTCTGTGTACTTGTGTTGTGTGCTTTGTGTTGTGTTTCGTTTCAGTACTCAGAATTTAAGTTTTTTTTTTTTTTTTTTGCTGTATTTCTCTTACAAGATTTGTAGAAAAGGCAATTTGTTAAGTTGTTCATTGACCAATGTGAATGGTTTCACTCTTTTCATGGACCTTGAAATGGATGAGGTTTTTGTAATTCTGTTCTGTGCTCTGTATTGTTTCGGTACTCAGGATCTATCTAACTTAAGTTGTTTTTGCTATATCTCTCTTACAAGATTTCTAGACAAGGCAACGTGTTCAGTAAGTTCATTGACGCTTTTACTGTTTGCATACAGGAATCACATGTGATCACCCCCATCTTAATTCTATCAAGGAGTATATTTATCTTCGAAGGTTACTTCTTATCTCAATTATCTATGTTCATTAGTGGCTTTTAAAAAAGAACACTATTACAATATATTCTTTGATGTTTTCAGGCAACTACTCCACTCGGTCCCCTCAAAACCCGACTTTTTTTTTTCTGATAACGATTAACGGGTATGCCACCCTACTTTTCTAAGCCAGAGAGTGCAAATTTTATAGGGTGGCATACGTTTTAAGAGAACAATTGTACCTAGCACGCCCTGAAATTTTCACCCAATTTAATGCTTTGAGACTTAGGAGTCATGTTGATGGAGGAACGATGCACCATCACACCCTATACTATCTTTGATCACATTGGATCATACTGCATATGGTTGTACTATATACGACAAGTTTTTCTCTTATGTTTGTGCAAGTGATCTCTTGCTGCTCGGCAGCAACACTGTTGCTTGGGTTTTATGCCCTATAATAACACCAGTTAGACAAATGGTGTAGCCAATGCACTTGTGAATTTGGCTGAGAGGCTCCCTATGGGAACTCAAGAGAGTCATCCAACTTTGCCATTTGCCATTTGCCATTTGCCAGGTACTATTATTGAATGAGTATTGTTTCACATAGGCAGATACGATGCGTTCGGACAACAAAACTCTCCATTTTGAATTTTGATCTCTTTTTAGAATATTAACATTTACAATTACAGAGTATATGGTGATGTGGCCCCAATCTGCGCTATAGTCTTAGATCACTCGTAGCTCGCCTTAGAGCGCGCTCCGATCGTCTTTCTACCTGCGTACCGAAAAAAGGGAGGGGTTAGCCCTTTATGACCGGTTTGACTTGAACAAGCCGGAGTAAGACTTTACTTGAGCTCGAGGGCGCAACCTCGAAAGAGCTGTAAGTGGTTGAAGGGTAATAAATACGTACCTCATAAATGTGGGATTGGTCCGGTATTTATAGGGGAATACTAAGAGTCGGGCGCGGGTCCCACTTGTCAGGGTGTCAGTTATTGGAAACTATTAGAAAAGAGAAGGACAGAAGAGCAATATGACTCGGGACTTCACTGCACAAAGACTCAAGGGATTGAGGGCAAAAAGAAAACAACCAACACTCAAGGGATCAAAATGAAAGATTCCAAACTGGTAACCAATCAGATCAAGACTCATGTCCTCAAGTCAACAGACGAGTCCAAATCGCACGAATTAGTAAGACTTGACGAGGAAAGCGGGAGGACGGGAGGCATAGTTCGTCATCATCTTGAAGAACAACAACTGGAAGAAAACGACATATCTCAGTA
>JAQRGC012285032.1:0-10435 GCA_028659135.1 Plantago lanceolata
AAAAAAAGCAAGTAACCGCCAAAAGTTGAGAAGCATCTAAATGGGTGCTTCTACGTGCTTTTTCTTCTTTTTCAACTAAAATTAAGTGCTTTAGTTAGATTTATCGAACACTACAACTTTTACTTTTGCAATTTTAACCTGCTTTTTAGTTAAAATATCAAACACTAATGACTTTTGCTTTTGCTTAAAATCAACTTTTTTCAACTTCTAGCAAAAGCACACTAAAAATCATTTGTAAAAGCATTTGCAAACACTCACTTAATGTGGTAGTGGATGTGCTGCAAATTTATAGAGAGCAGAATATCCCTAGACAAGTACAAACAGATGAAAAGCAGATGCAAAGAAAAATTATGTACCTCAGATAACAACAATTCCAATATGGTTTTGCCGTACTCAGAAACAACAGATTTGCATTCCTGGCTGACAACCCCAGAAGCTCCAATGGCGTGATTAACGAGAGTAATGATAGTCTGAAAATATGATATGTTCAGCATCATGGTTTATTTGAAATATGTTATAAAAAAGGTGGTACGAAAAGAACAGCAATGTGTAGTTGTGTATAGAGGGAATTCAAGCAGCGAGAGACAAATGAGAGAAAAAAGTTCGACAGTTATTGCGCTCCTAAATACAATACCTCGAACATGTTTGCTCAAGATCTAACTGATTATACAGTCCCACAACATAA
This sequence comes from Plantago lanceolata, assembly GCA_028659135.1. Taxonomy (NCBI): domain Eukaryota; kingdom Viridiplantae; phylum Streptophyta; class Magnoliopsida; order Lamiales; family Plantaginaceae; genus Plantago; species Plantago lanceolata. The sequence continues at coordinate 686 of JAQRGC012285032.1, forward strand.
CATCATAACTGACAACCTAGTGACTGAGACTCACACCAGAAGATCACATCTTCAGGAAACAGTTCTCTCTACAAATGTTGTCATTCTACCCTGACGTACAAGTTCTTAAGGTGCCTAAAAATTGGTGTAAGCTGTCTAGAAATTGGTCAGTTGGTTCTCTTTAGCTGTCTAGACATGTTGTCTGGATTTCTCAGGAAGGTTAAGTGGTGCTCTTGAGATGTCTAGAATTTGGTCATCTCATCACATGGTGCATCTTTATGACATTCTCTTGTTAAGGGCTACATCTTTCCCCAGTCTCACAACATCAGACACGGTTAGTCACTACTCAAGTAGAGAAGACACAAATTCTAGATCAACTAAACCTTCATCAAAAAAAATTGGGCCACCTTATCAGGCCAGAACAACATTGAAGCAGGCAACTTTAATGCATGTGAAATGAAGTGCTCACAAAAGCAATTACAAGCTTCTTGATACAGACTTAACAAACTAACAAACATGACAATGAATAATGAACAAGAAAAGCAATTTGTTCAATAAAGATGCCAGGATTAATCAATGAAGATTTAAAGCAGATAATGGCTGTACGGATAACACATTGGCGTATATAACACATGCACTCAAATGTTCATTTATACACACATAAAGTAAGAATGAGACAACATATCGTAAATAGTATTACGATACAAAGGTTGACATCAACAGTTGTATTAAATAAAAATTTGGCAAAAAAAAAAAAAAGAAAAGAAAAAAAGAAAAAAAAAAGGAAGAATAAAGAACTAAAAGTCTAAAATCGCCGTTATTTCATTCATTTCCATATATACATGAAAAACTCAGACTAAGTGCCTTTTGCAAAATGTTTCTGTAAACTGATTATACCATATTTGTAGCAGATTCACCAGAACCGGTGTTTGCAGAAGCAGCTTCTGGCTATAGCCAGCTTAAAATAATCAAAAGAAAGAAAAAAAAACTTATTTTTCCAGCAACTACTCAGGTGACCCGCAGAAAATCACTCATAAATCATAACCTATATTTTTCAGCACATGAAAAACATCAACCAGAATCACATAAAAGGCTCTATTACTATATTATTAATTTAAGCACTTTATAATAGACCGATGTTTATGCAACCAGACACTAATGTAAACAAACAAGTTTCATCAAATAGGCACTATGATTACTTACAGTTGTACAAATAGATGACTTTAAAATAGAACTATAGTTTTGTCAGGTCGCTATGATTACTTACAGTTGGTCCTGCCAACAATGAAGTACCAGAATCGGCAATTGCTGAGCAACCATCAGCACAATATCCTGTACAATTTATACATTAGCTCTGAGAACAATTCAAGGGGAAAAAGATCTAGTCATATGATTTTACGGAGTGGGAAGGGATTAAAGATAAGTTCATGTAATCACCAGTTGTCTCCCCGTCAATAAGAACTTCACCCATGTCAAACTGAAAATGGAAGATAATGTATTAGATAGAGGATAAACTAAGGAAAATACTATAGTCCATATAAAGTACAGGGGAAATCACCTGCCAGTAGCCTTTCTGAGTAACAGGAACATATGTGTGTTCACCCTTGAAATGAGTTGAATCAACACCCCCAAATACGAGTTCACCGCCCTCTTCTTCATTGCTTTTGCGGTTGAACCAAAAGGAGAAAACAGGGTCTTTAACAAGACCTTGATTTACCATATTGTACCTGTATAAAAAATGATTGAGTAAATAATACATATAGCAGCACACAAAGGTGCAGAAGAAAGTTTGGAATATAAACTAACCATATTCAATTGTTAACTGAGATATTTATAAGTATTCTGTTGATATAGCCTGGAAAAAAAAAAAGATAAGGAAAGAAAAGAAACACTAAATAGGAATTATGCACACAGGAAGACAACTCATGAGCATGTGATTCCCATTTTTTGTTCACTAACCTGACACCAAAACTGGGGAGTAATAGATGCAAATATTGTAGTAGTACTGCCATAAATGATTTTAATTAGAATCTCCACCTATAAATGCTTAGATTTTCATGACCCACATATCTAACATAAGCCACAGATTGGTTCATTATCCTTTTCATAGGATTGAACTACTTGGAAAATTGTACGTGCGTTAGGAGATCAGACTAGACAGGTGAACTTATACATTAATCTGCAGGACAATCTTCCAAATATAATGCTTAATTGATATATTCTATAGGCAATGGCTGGATCTCAGTTCTAGGTTCTGCTTTCAGTGTATGTTCCCTTGTTCACACAATACATTAGTCCAAATTGCATGGCTACAAGTTTAACCACATGTACAAAGTTCTCAGCCTATCTATCTATAAATAAAACAAATATCACTAACCATTTCACTATCAAACCTTGAACAATGACTATAACGCACATCATACTTACAGCAAATGAGAAGTCCATATTTTATCTCGAGAGCCAATTAAATCTTTCAATAATGAGACAAAGTCGGAAAGGTATTTAACAATATGTTTGTGTAGAGCAGCTAAACAAGGGTGCAAATTTCTGCAGGGACACAAGTGTCGATCCGATGATCTTATTTAATTTTGTGTTTGATGCCAATTCCTTTTCATAAAATTATTCAACGATTTACCTGGATTTGTATTATTAGTTTAGAACCTATAGATTAGCATAATTGCTAGGTAGACCTAGCAACACAGTACTGGCTCTTATCTATGCTCCGAACCAGTTAATCTTACTCCGCACCAGATTGTGTTTTGAAATAAATCAAACATAGGCTAGGGAAATACTATAATCAAGTCTTTGACTAAAAAAACCCTTATCAAATAAGCCCTAAATATAGTACGGTATCTGTAGTGACAACGGACCAAATGTTTTAGTCAACTACATGTTTTCGTACAGCTTATAGTATTTTTTTTTTACAGTAATATTTAAATATCGGAACATTAGAAATGCCAAGTTAATTTTAAACTCAATAAGTATCCATGTTTGATCAAGCTTCTCTGTCACGGAATTTTTTAATTACATTTCGTCCCAGATGTGTTTAATTGTTTATAAACAAGCACTTCAGAAACTCCTAGATCACAGTCTACGAGAAGAAAGTAATAAGCTCCACTTACAGAACACATTGAAATTAAGCAACATGATTTTGTCTGTGTGTGTAAAGTTCAATACCAGACAGGAACGGCTTCTCCAACAGAAATTTCCTGGAATCCAAGTCCAAGAATGCCGTCAAACTTGGCTGCCAAGAATGTGACGCCTGGCTCTTTGGTCGCTTCAATGAAATCCTAACAAGGGAAATTTTAGAAGGTGAAGTACGTAAAATTTAAATCACACTTACTTTTATGTATTGACATTTAAGGATTTACCTGATCCTTCACAACCAGACTACCAAGAGTAACATGATCTTGGCTGAAAAACCCAGAGATGGATCCAGTTCCATAATGAATAGCGGCAGACTTGCCTTCACAACGGGAAATGAATCTCATATTAATTTACACATAATAGACACTGAGAATTGATGGTAGATGCCAGATACAATGTTTTTAATTAGTTTAGTGCTTCAACAAAATTATCACACCATACTTCATTTAACAAGTTCTCTTTCCATAAGAACCTCATACAAACTTATTTCCGTTTAAGTTATCATAACAATTACACAAACCTTTATAACTGAGTATACTTGAGCAACTGGTAAGGTGCAGCACCGAAGTCATTCACATGAGTTATTAGTTTTAAAGAGCAATAAAATTAAAATGACAAGAAAATACTACATACTCCACATAATACAATTAAACTGAGATTAAAAAATTGATAGTAAAGTATCCAAACAAGTCTTATATCAACAAGCAACAACACGTGATGTCTTGATCACCATGCCGCAGCATCACGGTATCATACTACATTAGCATTTGAGTCATCCTACAAGACTAAACAAAATGATCAAGAAGAATACCATTCTTCTGGTAAGTACTCGAGTGGCTCGACTTATACTTGGAGTGGAAAAAGCAAGCAACCTACATCAATTTACAAACACATTAGCAGCACGAAATACACACAATACACACTCCGATTAAGACGTTATACCGTTTGTTTTCATAACTCACAGAGAAGTAGCATTTAGCAGAAGGCACCCAGAGATTAGAACTCCCGGTGTCGAAAACCACAGTGAACTTCTGCTCAGGCGTTCCAATCCCAATCTCACCATAGTACTGAGCATCCAAGTAGTTCTTCAAACCAACAATATCGGTATCGGAATCGCCATTAACAGCACCTCTGGAACTACGATACCTATCAGTTACAGTCCGACCTAAGCCGTTAAGCTGATTCAATTGCCGCTTTTTGAGCCCTACTCTTAAGAGGCCATCATCAGTAGCAGAAATTGAGGAAATCACAAACGCAACCAACAGAACAAGCGCAGCGTAAGTGTAAGTTGTGGCCATCTCACGACCTGCAACAAACAACCATGAGCGATTTGGGGTAAAATTGGAGTGTTAGCTTCGGCTTCACGCATATGCGTTGACTGGGTGATTACTAGAGAAGTTGCAGGAGATCAGAGAAATGAGGTTTCGTTTCAATTCTATGTAGTACTCTAGTGGATTGATTGATAGTGGCTAGTAGGTGATGATCAATTACAGTAACGTTGTGAATTGAATTCCACGGAGAAACACTTACCTTGCTTGCTGAGGAAGACAAAGTGGGACGATGGTGGAGATGAGAAAATACAAGTCATACAATGATTCTAATAACACACGAATTTGATTTCGCCGAAATTTGTATAACATATAGTAAAATACTACTAATTCTTAAAAAAAGACCAACCTATCTGAAGACCATATAAAGACCAACACAAAATAATTCATGACCCATTTTATCACCTAGCTATGTGTTGATTTTTTTTTCAATAGTTGGTCTTCCCGGAAACGGACTCATAGTAAAAATGCATTGGGCACTAACAAATACCGACTCAAAGTCCCTTAATATTACATTGAGGGAGTGCCATTTGGGAGTAACAAAACTACATAAAGTAGGCCTTGTTCAATTTACCTTAATTTCAGTTAAATTCAGTTGAGTTCAGGTCAGGTCCATTCGGTTAAGTTCAGTTTAGTTCAGGTCATGTCCATTCAGTTAAGTTCAGTTCAGGTTTGCTTAGTTTAAATTTGTACTTCAATTCAGTTCAGTTCAGAAACTCTCAATTGAATTGAAAGGAGCTGTAGTCAACCATGGAAGGAATTTTTCAGATGGAGGACCCATATGATTGCTGTTGTGGAGGATTTATTTGTAAAATACCAAAGTTGATGTTCGACATTCTTCCGATGATGTTCAGAATTAAAAGTTGATGTCCGGCATTCTTCCGATATATCTAGTATGAAACGTTGATGTCCGATATACAAAATTGATTTACGACACAATAAAAGTTTCACAAATTTATGTACGACATTCTTCCAATAGTGTCCGGTATGAAACGTTGATGTCCGATATCAAAAAAATGATGTACAACACAATAGAAGTTCCAATTGAATTTTTTGACCGACGAATGCGCTCTTTTAGCAAGTCAATTGTACTTTTATCCATTCCTTTATTCTTGTCGAGCAGCTACACTTAAAGCGCAGTTTAGGTGATAGAGATAGCTGGCCTATTTCTAAATGGGCAACACGGATTCCAGACACTGTTAGTGCATTTCTCTTGTAATGAGGATGTACTTTTGGATCTGCAAAATCTCCACTTCCTGCACATTTAATTTGCCCCATTCCAACCAGTGCCACACTGTAAACCTGAAGCATCTGTGTAGTCCTTTCTCTTGTGTTTCTAGTATCCTCTTCAGCCGGACCTCCCGAAATATAGTTAATGATATTTGCTCCGGGTAGGTTCTGGTCTTTTGCATGTACAAAGGGTTTTGGCTTCCTTGTTGTACTGGCAGAGTAAATGATGGTTCCTGGATTTGTGGCGGACTAGGTCGTTTCATGAAATCCTCCGACAATCCGTTCCTAGCCGGATCCCTTCAAATTCATGCAAGTGTTGGAATGATTAGTGTATTCTTCATATTTTCGCGGCGATCTGTCCCCCTCTTTGTCTTCCTCATGGCACGAACAGTTGTTCACCCAAAATTGAGGGATTCTTAGCTTGAAATTTCTTTTCTTTGCTTTGTTGAAGTTCCCCAGACCTGGTCCGCTCTCCTTTTGAATCAGCGGTCAAGGCGGGATGTTCTTGCGGAAGTCTTCCAAGTACACTATTTTGTCACATATTTCATCCAATTGCTTTACTGTTGTTATTCTTCCTTCCGCCAACTTATTTTTTAAACCTAATACTTGTGGTATTAGCATACAAATTGTGTATGCGAATTTGTATGTCGTGCGGTTCAACTTCATCAACGGCCCTAGAGAATCTTACTAAAAAATCTCGCAGATCCTCATTTTTCTGCTGGGTCACAGACACTACAAAAATAATGAGTATTAGTCACACTTAGTCTTGTGACATTTTTAATCAAATGTGGGTGAACATAAAGTTGGTGACATTTCAATCAGAGCAAGATTTAATGACATTTTAACGAGTGACATTTTTATTGAAATGTTAGTAAAACACAAAATAAAGATGCTTTAAGAAAGTGTCGCCGGAACATTTCATTTAGTGACCTTGATCCAAGTGTGACTGGAGGTGAGTTAATTAATCATTTCAGAGATAAAGTTACACTAATTAAGTATACACGACGTACTTAGTTGGGCTTTCTTTTCATTAGTAGTAGATTTCTTTTTATTTTAATATTTATTTATACATATCATATAATCCATTCACTAATTAGAGTGCAATGAAAGAGCCCTCATTTGTTACCCTATTGCAACCACAGAAGTTCTTTAGCATCTCGTCTCTCTTCCTTCCCCTTTTCAAACCAGGTTAGTTGGATTTCTTCAACCATTGATGAACTCCAATTCGATTATGATTCTATGACCCTCTCCCTTCAATACACTCCTATTCATACCAATACAAAATTCCTTTCGCTTTGCTGTTCGATTTAACACGCCATTTGGATGCAGGTATTCATCTGTGCTTGTCTTCTTTGATTTTCCATATTCAGTTATTTTGAGTTTACTTTTGCACAGTGCGTCTTATCTGAACTTGTGAATTGAACCCAATTTTGAATCTTAATCGTTTGTTCTGTTGGTTGCTTTATAGACTTTGTTTGAATATGTAATTGACAAAGAGATGATGAATAGGGATTAGGCAAAGTAATGTCTTACACTGCAGCAGTCCTGTGACTCCCGTCCTTTTATTTATTTTTTCATTCCTTCATATTTTTTCTTGTGGTTTCTTCTGGGCCTTTTCAATTCTTTGATTTATACTCAATTTCTTTGGTGTGTAACTGTACATTGGTTTTTGATTCATTTACTTGTATGATGTTCTACTTGTTAACCAAAGTATCTATCATGTACAGTTCAATTTGCTAGCCTGAGTTAAGGTTCAATGGTAATGCTAGAATTTCATAATTCCACTTGCTGAATAGTCTTTGGAGCCATGGTTCTTTAGTCTTGTTTGAATTTCTTCTCTTACTTTTATAATATGAAGCAGGTGTATACATTAAAAAATCTCTGCTTATCTAAGCTCCCTCAAACAATCCTCTCCCTGTCACTATAGAGTTATTGTGTTGATGGCTTTAAATAGGATATTTTCCCGGACTTACATTGTGATTTCATTCAGTAGAGAAATACCTCTTTTGATTTGCTTCTCATTTTTAAGTGCATTCTACAGCCTAAGGAATATCATAAATGAGTTTGAGCATTTTGTCACGATGATACAATGATAGGATTTCTCAGCTTGCTACTATAGTTGTGCACCGGGAATGATGACAGTGCTTTACTAAGATACACTTGTGTTGATTAAAGCAGAAAATTAGTGAGTTGTGGAAACAGGTTTTCTTCAATATGTAATGGGCGTATCGAGATAATATAGGATAAGACTTATGTGTTTTACAGAAGATCCATACTGCTCTCAGGCAATTCCAAGATGAAAAGGTTTTGTCCAACTCGATGCTCGACTATATGGAGATGTTGGAGAAGGTCCATAGAAGCAATTGCCTTTCAGGTGCACACTTCTTTGTGGTTTATGTAACCTTTGTCTAAGTTGAATTTGTTTGTTTTTATCAGAATATATAGCAGCCAAGTTGATTATCTTACCCATTGTTGAGTTAACAGTATATGTTTTGGATTCCGATGGTTGTTTGTTTATGTCAAAATATATAGCAGCCAGTGTGTTCTTTCATATCTTTTTGGGTTATTCTTGAATTCTAATTTAGTTTTGTTTGTAAATATCTAAGAGGTCGTTTAAGAAAGAAGAGAGCTTTAAAATATCCAAGTCGGGTTGCTATAGTGTTGAAACAGATTAATCTATTTAAGTAGTTATTGAATTATTCAGTTGTTTAAAGAGCTAAAGCAAGCCAGTATTGCTTTTTGTGCATTATCATGTATAAGGTGTGGAATTAGGTATATTAAGTGTTCTTCATATATGATTATGTTTCTGTAAATTAGATGTGATTCATTTGGTTTATTCAACAAATTAGAAACTAAATATGAGTAACTAGTCTTAAATCTAGATATAACATATCGCATGGGTAAATGCTATTTGATGTTTGAGAAAATTGTTATGTTTATGTCCTATTTGAACTAGTAGTTGAAGTGAAGTTCTAGATTAATACTGAAATATGAAAACTTAGAACACCAATCATGATCTCATTGTGTATTTCCTTCAATTATAGCGATATCCTCCTGGAGTTGTCACATGTCATGTCTAGGTCTTCTTCATTTTACATAGGTCCACTGCTTAGTTGCCTCTTTTTGTAAATGTAGGTATGTTTCGGGCTTGGAACAGATAAAAGTTGACAGGTGAATGGGATGTTGCTGCAACTGAGTTACTAGCATCTAAACTTGCTACAGAACTAGTGTGTCTATTGGGTTTTCAGTCCATGAGTCTTGAAGGCGATGACGGAAGTTGACATTTGAATGGGATGTTGCTACAGCTGAGTTACTAGCAGCTAAACTTGCTACAGAACTAGTGTCAGTTGGGTTTTTAGTCCATGAGTCTGGAAAGTGATGCATTGACAGTTAACCGGGATATCCAGCATTTTGAAGCTCCAAGATCCTCTAACAACAACAATGTATACGCTTCGCTTTACCAACTGCTCTCTTCGTTTCTGTGTAGAGTCGCGCATATCTTGCGGGAAGCTAACGAATTGTCCCAAAAACGGTGTCATGATTGTGTCATAAATTCCCTGGGATATGTTGTGCTACGCTTTGAGTATATTAAACCCATGTAGTTTTTAATTTTATGCTAGTTATTATTGTCTTTTGCTGCTACTTTGATGTATTGAGCTTCAGATAATTTTGGTGGATTAATGAAATCTTCTCCTTTCCTAAAAAATATTTTGATCTCAGCAGCCATGATTGTTGGCTGCTTTGATTTTTTTTCTAATTTTTAATTTTTTATTTGATGGCATTTTGAAGTGCCACTGAATAACTTTCACCGACACTTTAAATTGTGGCGTTAAATAAATGTTGTGTCATTTTAGAGTGTCATTGGAGTTATGTTATGTGACACTTCAACATGTTACTCAAATTACATTTGTTTTCATTTTAAAATGTCACAAAATCTTTCAAAAATATCACTAAACTAAATGACATTGGATGGTTAATTAGTGACACTATAAAATTAGCCACATGGCTAGAAGCGACACTTCTAACAAAATGTCACTGAAGTTTAAATTGTCACTCAAAGTATAAA